>PVJI01010664.1:0-59364 GCA_004026765.1 Micronycteris hirsuta | reverse complement strand
CAGCCCTGGCTGGTGTAGCTCAGTGGATTGAGCGCGGGCTGGGAACCAGAGGGTCCTGGTTCGATTCCCAGTCAGGGCACATGCCTGGGTTGCGGGCCAGGTCCCCAGTGAGGACCATGTGAGAGGCAACCATACATTGCTCTTTCTCTCCCTCTCTGTCTCCCTTCCTTCCTCTCTCTAAAAAAATAAATAAATAAAAAAAATTTAAAAAAAAAAATAAAAAAAAAAAAGTATACAATTCATACTGGTATTTTTTTCTGTCTCTTTTTAGTACAGTCACAGAGTTGTGCAACCGTTGCCACAATCTAATTTAGAATGTTTTCATCTCCTTGAAAAAGACCCAGTTCCCATTAGCAGTCACTCCCCATCCCTCCCCCCAGCTTCTGGCAACCACTAACCCACTTCCTGTCTCTGTGGATTTGCCTGTTCTGGGCGTTTCACACAAATGGAATCACACACATACTGTGTGGCCTTTATATCTGGCTTCTCTCCCTGAGCATCATGTGTTGTTTTCTTCCAAGATTTTATTTATTTATTAAGAGGGGAAGGCAGGGAGAAAGATGGATGGAGAAAGAGAGGGAGAGAAACATCGATGTGCAAGAGATATATCGGTTGGCTACCTCCCACATGCCTCCAGCTGGGGACCTGGCCCACAACCCAAACATGTGCACTGACTGGGAGTCGAACTTGTGACCTTTCAGTTCGCAGGCCAGCGCTCAATTCACTGAGCCACACCAGCCAGGCTGAGCATCATGTTTTTAAGGTTCCTCCATGTTGTAGTGCGTGTCAGCACTTCCGTCCTTTTCGTGGCTGAGTAATATTCCGGTGCGTGGATGAAACACATTCCTTCGCTGATGGACATTTGGATTGCTTGCGCTTTTTGGCTGTTGTAAACAGTGCTGCTATAAACACGGGTGTACACAGGGCTGTGGATACACTTGTTCCAGGAGAAGTGCCTGAGGTCATGTGCAGGGGTCTTCACACAAATATGACTCCGAGAAGCAATGCACATTTTCGTCTGTCTTGGGTAGAGACAGGGTTGGAGCTGCTGGGTCATGTGGCAACTTCACATGTGCTTTGTTGAGGAGGAGGATGCTCTGAGCCCCCAGCTGTAACCACTGTCTCTAATTATCTGTTCCTCATAGAACTGCTGGTTCGCCTTTCCCACGGGAAGGTCAGCCCCATGGAGACAGGAGCCTCTCTCTGTTTTCTCACTACTGTGATCCCTAGGCCTAGCCCAGGGCCTGGCATGCAGCAGGCGCTGGGTAAACATTTGTAAATTTAAAGAAAGGAAGCAAGGTGGAGAGCAATACCTGTCACTGCTGACTTTATTGCCAAATGTCCTGGGTGGGGGTGGAGGGGTGCTGGAATGCCTGAGCTCCTCGGACCTCTCTCTCTTTTTCATTTCGGTTGTTAGGGTCTTTCTGTCTCAGTCTCACTCTGCCTCTCTCTTTCTCTCTTTGTATCTCTCCCCTCACTGCTGCTTTCCTTCATCTGCCGTAGCCTCCGTCTATCTGTCTCTGTTATTGCTCTCTCCTCGCCCTGCCACCTCCATTTCTCTGTCCTGTCTTAGTTCTCCCTGACCACCCCCCCCCCCCCCCCCCCCCCCCCCCCCCGCCCCGGGACTCTGCCAGTTCACTGTCTGTTAGCTCTTTCCCTTCCTGTTTCATTTCCCTCTCTCCCTCCTCTCCTGACTTTCATGTCTTGAGAGCGACCTTAATCCCTGTCCTCCTTTCTGCTCTCCCTTTCTGTCCCTTTGTGTCTCTGTCTTTCTGCTGCTGTCTCTGCCTCTCTGGGGACTCTCCCTCCCAGCTGCCTGGCCACCTCCATGCCCTTTAAGTGCAAACAGGAGGGAACTGCAGCCCCGTAGGTCTGAGGAACGCCCCTCCCCCCCCCCCCCCCCCGCAGTTGCCAGGGCACTAGGGCCAGGGAGAGGCTGTGGGTTCATTACCCTAATGGTGTCTGCCAAGGGCACCCAGCCACCCAGGAAATGGGCCACTTAAGCCTTCTGGAGCTAATGGCAGCCCATGGCCATTTCTCCTGGCTGCTTTTGAGGCTGGACTGGGAGAGGGAAGAGAGAGGAGAGAGGAGAGGAGGAGGGGAGATAGGGGGAGGGGAGGAGGAGAAGTGAGGGAGGGTAGCAAGGAGGGGGCTACATCTCCATTTCAGGTCCAGGGTGCCTTGGGAAAATGCATGGGACTGGCTGAGAGGAGCAGGTAGGTTGGATCCTGGACCCCGGGAACAGGACCCCCCACGTACTTGTCCACCACACATTCCCACTCAGGGGCACCCCAGAGCCACACAGGCCTTGGTCACAGGCACCTCCATGCTGCGCAGGCAGGTCTTGGGACCCCCCAGGCCCCTGGGACATTGTCTTGCGTAATCGCACAGCTTTGCCCCCAGAGCCACAGGCATGCAGGCCGGGCCGTGGATAGTCATCCCAGGAGAAGTGCCCGGGCCACATGCAGAGAAAGGCCTTTGCACAGGATCCAACGCAGAGAAGCAACATGCGTGCCACACAGCTCAGTACAATGTCCACACAATGCTCTCACACATGTGCACCCACTCACACAGTCACAGGCACACAAATGCATGTGCACACACTCACACAGCATCACGGGCCCACAAAGGTGCCCACACGCGTGTTCACACACACTTACTTGGTCACAGGCACACGTGCACATATGTTTATGCAGACGCAGAGACGTGTACTTATGTCCACACAATGCACTCACATGTATACACAGGTACATGCCCACACATGTGGTCACAGGCACATGTACACACATCCACACACGATCACAGAGATGCGTCACAAGTACACACAGGGACACATGCCCACTCACACACGGTCAGACACATGGCAGAAATACAACCACACACGTGCTCATAGGCACATGTCCACGCTCACGCACACATGGTTACACAGCATCCCATGTCCATACACACACAATCGCAGATGTCAGAAACACAATCACACACCAGGACACAGGCCCAGAGCACTCACCTACGGTCACAGACGGACAGATCACAACAGACACTCGCACACTCACACACACAGAATACAAAAAAACTGTGCTTCACGCACACTGCACCAAGAGGCATGGGGAACACAAAGGAATAAACCGTCGCACACGTGGTTGCACTCCCACTTGCTGGCAGCGTACACACTGACAGCACACAGCTACCAAAGGGTTGGGAATTTACCTTCGCCCACCTTCACACCCGTGGTCAGACACAAGCTGTCGTGAACACGCACACAGACTCACAGGTCCCAGACACGCAGGAGCAGACACGAGAGTCAACGGCACACGCAGCCGCAGCAGCCAGCCGCACTGGGGCCCCTCCAGCCTGGCTCGCAGCGTGCGGTGCTGGGCAGGAAGGCCAGCCTGACACGGCCAAGCCAGCAATTTTCTTCTGGAGAAGCTGGCCATCCGGATTTTAATGTGGAACCATTTACAAAGAAAAAGAAAATAAAGAGTGTATAGCCCAAACCAGCAAAACTGATGATCTAGATCCCAGCTTCCAATTGGCAAAGGAATCCCAGCCACAAGCTGCGCAACCCCTTGGCCTCTTGGAGCCTCCAACTTCTTTTCTAGAAAATTTAGTCCTAAAAGTCCTCTTCTCAAGGGCCTACTAGGGGGACTGCGGTGGGTGTGGTGCTGGCTCAGCCAGGGAGGGCAGGACTCCCCCCTCCCCCGGGACTTCTCCCCAGCCCCCACCCTGCCTCCCCCCACTTCTCTCCCCTTCTCTGCGGGGTTCTTACCCCACCTCAGTCTTCCTGTCACGTGCACACACACACACCAGGGGGAGGCAGGGAGACCTCTGGGCTGAGCTGAGCTCCCACAGGAGCTTTGATTCCGAAGAATCGGAAGTGGAGCCTGTGCGCCCGTGCACACTGGGTGGGCTGGCGGGGAGAGTTCTGGGTTTGAGACGAGCCTCCACCGCCCCAGGAGACTGAGCTCTTCGTTTCTCTGAAGGGCCTTTTGTGTTAAGCTAGAATAGAGGCCTCTCCATTCTTCTTCCATGGGTGGAGCCCTCACCAGGGAGCCCCCACCCCCTCTCCTGTCCTCTGGGGTCACACTGACTTGACTTGCAGCCCTGACTGTGACTTGTTCTTGTTCTGTGACAGAGGGCAAGTCATTGCCCTCTCAGTGCCTCAGTTTCCTCATCTGTATTCTCCCAATAGACCCTATCAGGCTGGGTGGTGCCCTTCCTCCCTTCTCTCCTCTATTCTCTCCCTCCTCCCTCTTGGCTGACTCAGCCCCCGCCCCCCCCATCCTTAACTGGCTTCTGTGGTCCTGAATTCATTGTGCCTCTGCACAGCTCTGCAAGGTGGGAGGGGCCACAGCTTCCCCTGCCGCCTCCTGCCTGGTTAATTGGAGGGCTCCTTTACGGAGAGGCAGCCCCTCAGGCCCTGCCCCCTCCCTGCCACTGCCAGCTTGCTCCAGCAGACAATGCCCGAGCCCGCTGTCCTAAAGGGCTGCTGTAATTTCCTCTAATTCAGCCTGGGAGATAGCAATTAGAGCTAATAAACAGACCCCTACTCCGCTTAGTCTCACTCGCCAGCACTGCTCTTCTCCCTGCCGCCCAACTTCTCTACCTCCCCCCCACAGAGGCGGGCCGTAGGAACAGCACGGCTCTCCCAGCCTCAGTTTGGCCAGCTGGGAAGTGACTACAGAACTGGTCCCCAGGCTGTGTGTCCCCCTGTCTGCCCTGCACTGTTGGGCTGGGCAGCCCGCTGCTCCAATCAGCCCCCTTCCTTGTGTCCTTGAGACCCCCACCGACCCCATCCCTCCCTCTGGTTACCCTGCCTTCTCTCCCCATCCCAATCTCCCACTACTCTGGCTCAAATTCAAAGTCAAGGTTTACGATGAGGTTCTGGAGTATGATACAGGTGGGCCAGGGTCCTGGCAGGACAGAGCTGACCTGTTCTAAATGGGGCCTGCAAGGGAATCCCACACAGGGCTTACTGACTTCGTGGTGTGGCCAGGGCTAAGGGGAACCAACAACCCCCCACCCCAGTCAGGGCCACCGATATATGAGGGTGGGGGTCATAGGGGTGAGGTGAGGGAACAATAATGAATCTCCAGAGAGAATCCTAGGACAGGGCTGCATGCCACCAGATACCTGGGCACCCCATGGCCCAGTCGAGCTGACACCTAAGATTAACCAACCCTCACATAAAACCACTCTTCATGAGGACTAGCCCATTCAGCCCTTCATAACACCCAGACCTCACAAATGAGACCTGAAGAACAGAGAGGACTAATTGTTTATCCGATGTAGTACAGCAATTAAGTGGCAAGACTGAGATTTGAACCCATGTACCAATGACTGGGTGCCTAACCACTAGGACATAGTGCCTTAGGGTATGAATATCGAGCAAATGTAGTAGACTCTTGGGCAAGTCGGCCTTACTTCCTCAAAGAAAAGCAATTTCTTGAAGGGAATCGAGTAACTTTCATTCATTCATTCATTCATTCATACACTTAATGTCTCTCCTGAACACCACAGGTTGTATCCTGTGGTCAGACCAATGGCTAAGACACATGGACCTTGCTTGGGGAAAAAGCAGAAACAGCAAGAAGATTTCAAAAGGGATGGTCTATAGACCTTAGTGTTTCTTTGCCCGAGTGGGGAGAGGTCAAAGAGCAGCTGGGGAGAGGGCCGGACTCAGCACCACGTGAAAGGGCAAGTCTTCAGCACTGCTGCGTTGCTCAGTGCCACGTGCCCGCCCTGGGAAACGCTTCCTGTGCATTATTGCCCGTTTAGTGCTCGAGACAACCCGAGAGAGGCCCCGTCATAACCTCCACTTTAGAAAACCGAAGTCAGCACCAGGTGCTGTGATACTGCGGCCCCGGGTGACCCAACAAGCATCAGCTGTGATTGCTGGAATGTCTGTCCTCTTTATTTGCCATGCAGCCCTGCAGGGGTGAGCAGGCGGAAGGCGGAGGAGCAGCAGGTCTGACGCCCAGATAGCATACAGCAAAGGAACTGGGAGATGCGGCTGACGAGCTGTCGCGTGAAAGCTCAGCCGGGCCAACAGCTGGGTGTCAGAGTCTTTGTCACTGTGGACTCCAGGGGGGTGTCGAGGGTGAGGGTCACCACGTGGGGTGCGAGGCACTGAGAAGTGTCCTTCGGACAACACTTACGGTCAGTGGCAGAAGCCACACTAGGTGTCCTCACCCAGAGGGACCCCGGGGCCAAATAAAACTCATCATGAATGTTCTGTATTGGGCCAAGCCCCTTGGTTAGTCCTTATTTTGTTTAATCCTACCATTACCCTCCATGAGATAGTGCTATTATTATCTGCATTTCACAGATGAGGAAGTTAAGGCTCAGAGAGGGAAAGCTACCGGCCCAGCATCCCACAGTGAGACTCAGTTTACCAGGCCAACCAAGAAGAATGAGAGAGAAACCCAGTCCTGGGGAAATTCCAGTAGCTTCTATGTGTGTGAGTGGCAGGTGGGGGGGAGGGAAGCGGGGGGAGAGACACAGATGTCGGGAATAAGAAGAGTTTTCCATGTCCCTCCCATCACTCTCTCTCTGATGCGCCATCTCTTCCTGCGTTTAGCCTTCAGGTGGGCGACGGTTTGATTGTGCAGGTCTAAGAACACAATGCCAAGTGGCCTCCAGATGCAGGGAGGTGGGTGGCTGAGAGAGGAGACAGGGAGGGAGAAAAGCCTCACCACTCATGCTTGCCTCCCAAGCCTCCTCCCCCTTCTGTAGCTTCTGCCAACTGTCTTCCTTATCTACCATTCCTGTGTTCCCATGACAAAAAATAGCAGGACTAGACCTGGCTGGTGTGGCTCAGAGGGTTGAGCACCGACCTGAGAACCAAGGGGTTGCTGGTTCGATTCCCAGTCAGGGCGCATGCCTGGGTTGCAGGCCAGGTCCCCGCTGGGGGTCAAGCAAAAAGCAACCACACATTGATGTTTCTCTCCCTCTTTGTCCCTCCCTTCCCCTCTGTCTAAAGATAAATAAATAAAATACAAGACTATTTTGTCACCATCTCTGGACTAAGAAAACCATCCTGTATTTGTAGGCACTGGCTGAGCTGTGGCGAGGTTTAGAAACGTGTGTTCTGGAGTCAAAATGCTAGGGTTAAAATCCCTGCTCACTAGCCGACTGTGTGGCCTCACACTTTTGGGCCTCAATTTCACCATCTGTATAATGGAATTGATAATCATACCTCATAGGGCAGTTGTGAGGACGAAACGCTACAGAAGAGTGCCCAGAAGGTCTTCAATAAACGTTTTCTATTATTGCGGACACAGTGATTGAGGCAGGTGAGATAGAATTTAAGGATCCCCAAATGGCAAGGAAGGGGGTGGACTCCAGCATGCCCTCAGACAAAAGACATCATTTGTAAATCAGTGAAAATGACAAATATATGGTGGAGTTGGGAGTTTCCCGGCTACTGCAAACCTCATCTACCGGGTAATCAATCAAAGAATTGTCACCATGGCATTGGGAATAAAACATGATTAGTGTCGTGTTGACACTGAGAGAACAAATCATTTAATTTAAAACTATTTCCCCTGGCTGGTGGTGTGGCGCAGTGGATTGAGCACCAGCCTGTGAACCAGAAGGTGGCTGGTTTGATTCCCAGTCAGGGCCCGTGCCTGGAAATCGGGCCAGGTCCCCGGTTGGGGGTGTGTGAGAGGCAGCCAATTGATGTTTCTCTCTCTCTCTTTCCCGCTCCCTTCCCCTCTCCTTCCCTTCCTCTCTCTCTGGAAATAAATCAATAAAATCCAAAAATAAATGAAAAGAAAAATAAATTTGTCAATATCTTAGTTGGTGCAGGGTTGTCGCGGAGGGCCAGGGATCGGTGACGGGCTCTCTTGCCCTCCTTCTCTGCTCTCCCGCCGCTCTCTCCAGTACACGGCTCCTAGACTGCCTTAGTTTCCCAAGTGCAAAATGGGCCTCGGAGTCCCAATCCCTGCAGAGGTGGTTACAATAAAGAAGTGATTAAAACCCCCAGTAGGGACCTAGCACCTTAACTCTCATTGTCTAACTGCTAGTTAGCTACCTCATTAATACCATTATTTTCTTAAGTTATTTTTCATTGAAAGGTGATACCAGTTCACAGAGGACATCAACTATATCAGCTTTGCTTTATTTATTGTTTTAAAAAAGACTCAAAACAAGTATTCTATATTCTTACCATTTTTTAACGGGCTTTAAATGCATAACGAACACTTGGCTCATCCAAATTCAGCATGACAAAAGACTCTATCATGAAAAGCGAGCGTCTCTCCTGCCTGTTTGAAAAAGATTCCATGGCCTCTTATTTTATTTTTAATTATCTTGATTACCTTGAACTTCATCTAATCTGATCACTGCTACAAAGGACCATCCTCACGGTGTTTCCTATATTTGACTCTAGCAATTTCCCAAGTGTATTTTCACATTTCTGCCCATGCACAGAAGAGCCAACTCCATCTGTTGTTTGCTTTTTTTTTTTTTAACTTTAAATGTCTTGTGGGAGGGCTCGTTACACATCAGCACATCCCCCTTGCGCTCTCCCTAACTCCACCATATTTGGGGTGCCATTCTTCTTTTTGTTAAGATTTTTTAATTTTACTTTTAGAGAGAGAGGCAGGGATGGAGAAAAAGAAAGAGAAACATCAATGTGTGAGAGATACATGGATTATCTGCCTGTCACATGCCCCCAACTGGGGACCTGGCCCGCAGCCCAGGCATGTGCCCTGACTGGGAACTAAACCAGCGACCCTTCGGCTTGCAGGCCGGCACTCAGTCCACTGAGCAACACCAGCCAGGGATGCTGTGCCATTATTTATCTAAATGAATTGTAGAAGAGAGGAGGTTTTGGACTTAAAGTCATGACTCTCTTACCTCGCATGCTTTTCTGTATGTTTGGGATAGCTTAGAAAGTCAAAATTCAACTTGTATAAAAATGGATGAGTGAAAAGTCAGTGTCCTCCACCCTGCGCCCCCATGACCTGGCCCCAGCGCCTTGCCCAAAGGTCATAGCAGCCACCCCTGCTGTACATTTCATGGATTCCTTCCAGAGATATTTCATGCATATGCCCAGCCACTTTTATGTCTGTTTATCTATCTATCTATCTATGTATCTATCTCCTTTTTGTATTGTGATTACTATAAATAATTGCGTGTGAAACACACCTCCCCAAATTGCCCCAGCTCAGAACACAAAGGGCTTCCTCACTCACTTTATGGTCTCTCCAAACCGTGGGTGGACATTTGGGCTGTTCATGTTCTCTTGTCTAGAGCCCGTCAAGCTACTGTGTCTTATCATACTCATGACGCTTAGAGGGCCCATGTTGATGTTCTAATGGTTGGTTCAGATTCATGACCTTTTATTTTATTTTGGGGTCTCTTGCTTATCTTGAACTTCATCTATGTAGTGGGCAGTCTAGTCTTGTGCCATGGACTTTGGAACCAGACCACCTGACTTTGAATCTCAATTCTGCTACTTAAAAGTTTTGTAACCTTTGGCAAATCACTTAACTTCTCTATGTTTCTTTGAGCATGTTACTAACCTCTCTGTGCCTTAGTCTCCTCACTCATTAAAAGGGAGTTGATGATACTGATAGCACCTGTATCATGGGGTTGTTAGGAGGACTCAATGAATTAAAAAAAAAATAAAAAGTAACATTTTCTTAGAACAGTTCCCAGTATGCATTTCCAGTATTCCATGCATGTTATTCTCAACATGCACAGGGATCTGATACAGCCAGCCTTTGCAAGAAAAGCTCCCCAAATGTTTGTTGAAGACTCCTAGATTGGCTTGACACCTGCTAGGACAGGCCAGCACCCCTGCCTGCTGAGACAGCCTGCTAGGGGACAGAGACACCTTGCAAATCCTGGGATGTGTGTTGGGGGAAGGAAGTGTCTGACTTTGAGATGCTGAGGTCTGGGGCTCAGAGTGGAGCTGGAGGGGAGGGTGGGGTGGGTCCCAGAGAGGGGGTAGTGTTGGGGGTGGGAGTACTGTGCCACGCTCAGTCCGCCCGGCTCCTGCTGACACCTAGTGGAAAGATGGGATTATCATCCTTTCCATCCAAGGTACCTCTCTAGGTGTGTAGCCTCCACCAGAACATCTAACTGACCTTATGAGACCGAACACTGCGTCCATCTTTGGACTATCGTGAATCATGCTGCTGTGCATATCCATGGACAAGTTTTTGTGTGGGTGTATGTCTTTTATTTTCTTGGGTAGATCCCTAGGAGTGGACTTACTGGGTCAGATGGTTGTTTTATACTTAAACCTTGTGAGGAATTGCCAGACTGTTTTCTATAGCAGCTGCGCCATCCTGCATTCCCACCAGCCATGCATGAGGGTTCCAGTTTCTCTACATCCTCACCAAAACTTCTTAGTGTTTGTCTTCTTGATTATAGTTATCCTCATGGGAGTGAAGTGGTAAGTCCAATCAGTATTAGGTCCTAAGTATCCCTCAGAACAGTCCCCTTGTTGCCAGCCCCACCTTGAACTTCTCTGTTGTCTCTTCGCCACCCTTCCCAAGTTCACAAAGTAGATGGTCAGTAAATACTTGTTCAATGAACACATGGATGGATGGGTGGATGGACAGATGGAATATTATGTAGCTGTCAAAAGTAATGTTACAGAAGGATGTGTGATAAGGAGGGAAGTTGTGGTCAGCAGGATAATGCTGTCTCCCCAAGTCCACATCCTAATCTCCAGAACCTGTGACTATGCTCCCTTATATGGCAAAAGGATCTATGCAGATGGGGTTAAATTGAGGACCTTGAGAGAGAGGAAATTATTTTGCAGTATCTGGGTGGGCCTGATGTAATCACAGGGGTCCTTATAAGAGGAAGACAAGAGAGTCAAAATCAAAGACTGAGACGGAACAGAAGTTGAAGTGGTGCCAGACCACGAGCCAAGGAACGCAATGGCCTCGAAACGGGGGTGTCCAACCTTTTGGTGTCCCTGGGCCGCATTGGGAGAAGAAGAGCTGTCTTGGGCCGCACATTAAATACATTGCAATCTGTAATCACAAAAAAATCTCATAATGTTTTAAGTAAATTTATGATTTTGTGTTAGGCCACATTCACAGCCACCCTGAGCTGCATGTGGCCATGGGCCGCAGGTAGCTGTGAAAGGCATGGCAAAGGATTCTCCCCTGGAGCCTCCAAAAAGAGCCAGCCCTGCTTACATCTGGATTTTTACCCCCAAGACTAATTTTTGGACTTCTGACCTCCAGAACTGTAAGATAATAAACTTGTGTTGTTTTCAGCCAGTGCTTGTGGTAATTTGTCACAGTAGCTGTAGGAAACTAATACAGAAGTATCAGTATTTGAGGTCTGTCCCGAAAAAGTCCAGCCATTGGTAATATAAGAACGGTCTGCAAGACATCCACGTAACCTAGCAGTCAAGGAGAGCAGACTGGAATGCGAATGCGTGAACAATGAAGCCTTCACTATACTAGTCAGTGGGGTCAGTAGACACCATGAGCATGTGTACTGTGTGGCCACCACATTCAAAATGACTGCCTGAGTAGAGCAACAAATCTGCACCAAATTTTGTGTTAAGCTTGAACATTCCTCCATGGAAACTATTCAGATGATTCAGAAGGCCACAGTTATCAGCAACTGGTGATTGGCAGCTTCACCATGACAATGTGCCTACTCATGCATCACATCTCTTGGTTTTCCGTGAAATACCAAGTCACCCAGGTGACTCAACCCAGCTATAGCCCAGATTTGGCGCCCTGAGACTTCTGGCTTTTCCCAAAACTTAATCACCTTTGAAAGGGAAGAGGTTTCAGACCCTGGACGAGATTCAGGAAAATGCATCCAGCCAGCTGACATCGATTGTGAGAACTGTGTGAGGTGCTGAGGTGCCTACTTTGAAGGGGACTGAGGTATCACTGTCCTATGTACAATGTTTCTTGTGTTTTGTATCTCCAGTAAATGTCTCTAATTTTCACATTACGTGGCTGGATACCTTCTGGACAGACACAATGAATGAAACGTTGGCTTCAGCATGGGTTTGTTCGCAATTTTTGTCTTTGATTGTTTTAATAGGACGTGCGCTGACCATAAAGTAATAAAGATATGTGCTTATGTATGTCGTTTTCCCCTTTCCCACAGCCACCGCATCAAGCAGAGTGTTGAGTTTTTAGGAAAGAGGAAATCAGCGACGAAGCGGCAACCAAATGATACAGTATTCTTTTCGGGAACTAGAATGTAACAATTTTTTGTAACACTGCGCCTAGTAATTACTAAGAATCTGTGCTCTGCTAATTTCTGTAGTGTAGCGGCTATCTCGTTCGCCTCACACGCGAAAGGTCCCCCGTTCGATCCCGGACGGAAACACGAAGGCCTTTTTGTTTTGTTGTTTTGTTTTTCTCTTCATTACAAAATTTTAACATTTAATTCAAGGCAACTGTAATGGAAATTCTAGTGCTGATTTTTTTCTTCTGCCTCCTGTCTTTTTATAAATTATTATAAAATTTAGGATTTTTTAAAGTAATTGAAGTTCTAGTTTGATTGTTTTACTAAGAAACTTTAGCTAGATAGTCAAAGAGGGACCAGGAAGCGGGTAAAAAAAAATGCAACTCTCCTGCGTTGGCCGGGAATCGAACCCGGGTCAACTGCTTGGAAGGCAGCTATGCTAACCACTATACCACCAACGCCCCGGCGGACTGCACTGCTTTCCGAGTGCCCTTAGAGAAAGATGCATTGGATTGGCTGGGTGATACCAAACTTTGTAGGGACGCCTCTTCCTGGCGTCCTTCCGCGCATCCGAAGACACCGTCCAAGGGATGTTCCGCGCCACTGTCCACGAGGCCGTGCCCGCACGTCCCCCCAGCGCCGCGGAGCTTTGGTGCCGGCCGGGCGGTGGCCAATCCCGGGCCGCCGCCGGGGCCGCTCGACTTCCGGGTCAAAGGGACCCGAGCTTCCCGAGTCCCCCGTGTCCGCCGCCTCCGCTGTCCCCCGTGCTCGCCACTTCCGGGGCCGCAGTCCTGGGCATGGAGCCGCGAGCCTGAGGCGCCTCCGGCCCCGGGACGTCCTGGCCAGCACGGCCGCCGCCCCGCGCCAGCCCCGAGCCCTGGTGAGCAGCGCCTGCGCGCCCCGGCCCGCCTCGGCCGCGACCCTGAGCCCGCCGGTGACCCGCCCGGGTACTCCCTGCCCCCGCCCTCCCGCACCCCGGCCCCGCCGTGGACCGCACTCCCGGTGCCTCCGGTCCCTGGGTCGATTTCCTCTCCCCCGGCCTCTCCTCGCCCCTTCTTCCCCGCCCGCTCGCTTCTGTGCCCGGGCCACCTCTCAGCCTCCCCCTGGCCTGGCCTCGCCTCCCCACCCATCCCGTCGCTGCCCTGGCTCTGGCCCCTGCCGGGGCTGGCCGCACCCAAGAACGCCCTCCCTTCCGTGCAGACTCTGGAGGTCCCCACCTTCTCCAACTCCCCTGCTGAAGTGTGAGAGCCGAGGCCGTCTCCCTGCCCCGTGAGCTTCCTCCTTCCACGTCCCCGCAGGATCCTGCCCCTCGTCGCAGCCTCCCCCCGGCCCACCCCCAGCCCGGTCCAGCCGCCCCCCTTCCTGAGTGTCTCAGGCCGGCCCTGACACTTCCTGACATCGACGCTGCCGCTGAGGCGACATCGGAAGCAGCCCCTTCCCTTCGCCACTGCCCCTGTCAACCCTCCCATCCCCCACCGTAAGGAAGTCCCTTGCCTCTTCGGAAAGACCCAACTGCTTTCCAGGAGCTGGAACTAAAGCCCAGACGTGCACTATGGTCACCCACCCTGTCGTCCCTGGCCGAGTCCTGGGGGAATGGGCCCTGGGAGGACTTTCCTCCTAGGTGTGGTTCAGGACACGCAGACTTGCCACGGGGCTGTGAGGCTCGGCTAGAAACTGCCCAGGTAGACAGAGTGAGGCGCCACAGCCGGGACACCCCAGGGGAAGGAGAGCGAGTGGTTAGGCAGTCCCTTCATTAACCTGCCACATTAATGACACATTCACTCTGTCAAGGTCTTGTGTCCCACACCTGCAGCCACAGTGGAGGCTTTCTGGACTCTTTAGAAGGTCAGTTGGGCGGAGGTGGGCAGCCAGGGAGGCTGAGTGTGGGCTGGTTGGATTCATTTGCCTGCTCCAGGATATAGAAGTCGGCAGGAAGTGGTTTTTTTCTTACAACCCTGGGTCACTGCCCGTAGGGACAGTTGGCTGGGACCCAGGACAGTAGCTGCAGCTTTGTGTGCTCTTGGTGAAGACTTCTTTCCATCCAGCGTTCCCCTCCAGCTGCCCCGTTATGAACCCCCTGAAAGACGGGGGGTGAAAAAGGGGAGAGTGCTGGTTCTAGGTTGGTCTGGTGGAGGTGTAGCTGCACCCTCCCACACCTAACACGGTGCCTGGCATTTGGTCAGTGAATGAGGCAGATTCTGGCTCTGACAGGGACTTTAGTCCAATTCTCCCCTTGGTATAATTTTAAATAACTTGCTTAGTCAATAATATTAGCTGTCACATAGTTTCTGCCACATCAGGCACTTTACCTGTGCAATCTCATTTAATCCTAACAGCAGTCTGACTGCAGTCCCATTTTATAGCTGGGGATATTGAGGCACAGAGAAGTTAATTGACTTCTCCAAGGTCACAAAGCCCGGAAGCAACAGAGCCACTGTTTGGACCCATATCTCTCTGATACCAGAGCCCACTCTTTTCACGATGGCACTGAGAGTGAAGCCAGTGCTTCTTTATGGTGACATGTTGCTTCACCTCTTCCATGTGATCTCCGTCCTGCTTTCTTTTTCTTTAAGCACTTGGGCACCTGCCTATTCTCCTGGGACCTAGCTTGTTAAGAAGAAGGTGGTTGGGTGCCAACCAAACCAGAGGTCTCTTTGGCTTTAGACAGCATTTAAGTGAGGACAGGGACAAGCTCACTCAACCTAAAATGTTTATGGAGTGCTTCCTATGTGCTAGGCTTGGCCCTGGGTTCAGGATACCACAGGGACAGGACAGATGCGGGCCTGCCCCTGTGGAGCGGGCAGCCCAGTGAGGAGTGCCCACTTACCCAGAGCAGGGTTTCCCAGCCTCAGAACTAGTAATATTTGGGGCCAGGTCATTCTTTGTGGGATGGGGTAGGAAGCCATCATGTGCACTGTGGAATTGGGCCTCCACCAACCAGATTGCCAGTAGCATGCCTTCCAGTTGTGACAACCAACAATGTCCCCTGGGGGCCAGAATCGGCCCTGGTTGAAGCCCCCTGGGTTAGGGCATTCCATCGACCCCACCACCAACACCACCAGGAGACACTGTATTCTAGAATCATTTGACCTACTGAGGTCCTGGGGTGCAGTACGTTGAAATACGTGAACTGAGTGGAGGGGGGGGTGACTCCAGTTTATACCATCTGACTGTCAGAGGTTTTCTTTGGTGTCTATTGCAAGCCTAAGGATCAAACTCAATTTTTTCCTCAAGTAATGAATGCAGAGTTTTCCCCATGACACTGCTGAGTTTGGAACCAGACCATTCTCTGTTGTGGGGGACAGTCCTGGGCACTCTGGGGTGTTGAGCATCATCCCTGATCTTCACCCACTTGAAACCAGTAGCAACACCAGCCCCATCAGTGGTGACAACCGAAAATGCCCCCTGGGGAGGCAGAATCACTGCCATTGAGAACCACTGACCTACAGCGAGTGCTGTGCAGAAAGACCAGGTGTTGTGATGGGGGCGACAAGGTGGCAACTGAGGATTAGAGGCCAAGAAAGACCTCTGAAGAGGTGACACTGGGACCCAAAGCCTAAAGGAAGCAGGTCATACAGGAAACCAGGAAAGGGTGTCCCAGGCAGAGGGACTGGCCAACGTGAAAGGCCCTGGAGTGGAAACGAGTAGTGTCTTTGGGGAAGAAGAAGGCCAGTGTGCTGAATGTAATAGTCAAGTGCAGGGAGCAGGGGAGGTCAGGAAGGCCATCAGGGAGCAGCCACAATGGGGAATTTGGTTTTATTCCGTTTCTGGCCAGCGTCTGTGGGTGGCATCCTCAGAGTCATCTGATACCCCCATCTTCTCCGGGACTTCTCACCTTGGGAGAGCAGCTCGACAAAAAGATGCTGGTTTCTGGCAAATGCCAGGCACCCTCTCAGATTTCAGGGCAGGGCCTGAGCCATCTGCCTCATCAGAATGCCCATAGCATTGAGTGTTCCCGGAGGCATGGAGGGCTGCCTGGGGAAGGGGGAGAGGGGAGAACAGAGTGAGAGCTTGTACCCTTGGACTGCCTGCTGGGAGGTGCAGCCCTGTGGTCTCTTCCTTCGCAGGCTGTCCCACCCTCCTGATCAGCCGAGTGGTTAATGCGGACGGTTAAGAAGCTACGCCTGGACAACGTGAACACAGGAAATTGGAGAAGGTAAGGGGCACGGCCTTGGGAGCCCTGATTGCTGGGGATGTTGCAGAGTCTTAGGTCTGGGTCATAGGCTGCTGAGGGTGCCCTACCGATTGGCAGAAGGAGAGTGTAGGTGGACCTGGCCTAAGAGGCTTGCAGTCCGCTTTCACTTCCCAGCTGTGTAAACTCTTGACTCGAGAAGCCCAGCATAGGCAGGCACCGGATGGGAAAGGGCTGGCACGGACTTGCTTCGCCGGGGCCCCGTTTCATCCACCTGCCGCTCCCTGACGCCTCTTCCCACAGTCAGGGCTTTGCCTCTGGGGAGGAGAGAAGCGAGCAGAAGACCAGGCTGTAGCACCAAGCCTTGACCTGTCTGGGAGTGCGTGCTGCCCCACTGCCTCTAGAAGATTCTTAGACATTTCTCACGATGCTCCATTATATTTCTCATCTCCTGGATCGCATTTTTGCTCCTTGGGCTCTCTGTAGTGATTGGAGGCAAGATCATTTTTATCACTCTTTGCTATGGAAGTAAGCCATGTGATTTTGTGAGTGCTTTCCCTAGGCTCTTTGCTTCTGGGGTCCCCTTTAGAGACCCTGGAGGTCATGATCCATTTTTCTGCTGTGAGCAAGGCTTGACCTGTGCTGGCAGAGTTTGGGAGGATTGGATGGTTCGTTTTCTGGGCCTGTTGCTGGCAGTGCTTGGGGCCGTGTAGGTTCTGGAGTGCTCAGCCGTCCCCGCGCAGGACGCGCCAGCTCCTTGCGTGCCCCCCAAGCTCCGGCAGGGTCATGTAGGACTGAGCAGGGGGAGGCATTTTTCCTCCGGTCCGTTATGGAATTGAGTTAGAAAGGGAATTTGGAAAATCAGCCTGCAGTGGAAGCCCTAAAGCCATGGGTACTCTTCTTGTGTCTCTTTTTCCCCTTGTCTGTCAAAGCAGGGAGGGGTCTGTTGCCCTCTGGTGGTCACTCTGTGGGATCTGCAGCTGGCAGGGGTCAAAGCTTTCCGGGAATCAGCGGGTGCCTGAGTGAAGGGGGGGTGGGCAGAGATCTGCCTGTTACTCCTCTGCCCTTGGCCTGTGCTGTTCTGGCCATGAGTGCAGCAGTAGTAGGTTCAAGTCCCACTCTGACAGGTGATTACAGGCTTCAGCTTGCAAAGCTGCTACTCCCAGAGCACACGGTCCCAGCGCCCAGTGAGGCCTTCAACCGTTTGGTGCTGCGGAGGAGAGCAGGGCTGGCCTGCTCACTTTGGCTGGCCTCGTGAGACGACCTTGGCTCTTCCACAACCAGGCCACCATGGCTGTGTTTAGATTTCCCTAAAACAAATATTTGCCTGGCCAGTCCAGTCTGTTCAAGAAGTGTGCTCAGAAGCGAGTGTTGGAGAGGGGAGGGAGGGAGCCTTTGCACGGCTGCAGCTGCTCCCGAAGTGGGATGGCCTCTGAGGGGGAGAGTGTGCACAGCATGCTCTCACCTAGAGGTCTCAAGTTCCCAGTGAGTATCTGCTGCTCTGAGCGCCTCCAGCGAGGCACACGTTTACCCTGCCAGACAGCAAGCTGACGGCACAGGGGACGAGGTTTGGGGATAACTCTCTGCGCTCAGGCTTCTGTGCGTGGGCATGTGTGTCTTCCTTGGCCCTCTGTGAAACGCCCACTGAGCCAGGGCTCCATGAGAGGTTCTGGGGACGCAGCCATGGGGACACGGCCGTGAACAGGACAGACACGGGAGAGACCGGTGATCAACAGTCAACCGTTGTGACGAATTCTCTGAGGGTGGGGCAACCAGGTGGCCCATGAAAGGTTATGGAGAGACCAGCTTTGGTGTGATCATCGTAGAGAGTTTCTAAGGACCTGACAGATATTTAAGCTGAGATCTGATTAGAAGTTAGTTGAGCAAAGAAAGGGGAAAATGTGTTCCAGGCAGAAGGGCCAGCATGAGCAAAGGCCCTGGAGAGGGAAGGAGTCTGACTTGTTTGAGAAGCTGCAAGAAAGCCAGTTCGCCTGGGGTATAGCGATGACAGGGATTGAGGGTCGAGAGCCTAGCAGAGGGCGGAGGACAGAGTGCCGAAGGCCGCGGTGAGGACTGGTTTTCTCTCTAGGGAAAACCAAGGAAGGGTGTGAGTTGGTAGACGGTTGCCATCATTCAGCTGAGAGGCGACGGAGGCTTGGATCTCAGCCGTCATGGTATTGGAGGGAAGGGTAACAGTTTAAGAAACGGGGGCAGGGAAGGTTGCACAACGTGGGGCTCGGCTGGGGGAATCAGTGTCTGATCAGGCGGCAGCTTGTGCATGGAACCGCTCTCCTTCTCATTTTCTTCCCGCACGTTCCTTCCTCCTCATAGCTTCTCGCTGAATTCCGAGGGGGCAGAGAGGATGGCCACCAGGGCACCGACGTCCGACCCAGGAGACACGGTTGAGATGGAGGACCCAGCATCCCGCTTCCAGGTGCAGAAGCACTCGTGGGAAGGGCTCCGGAACATCATCCACGGCAGCCGCAAGAACTCGGGTCTGATCGTCAACAAGGCTCCACACGACTTCCAGTTTGTGCAGAAGACGGACGAGTCAAGCCCCCACTCCCACCGCCTTTACTACCTAGGTAAGCCCTCCGGTGTCCTCTTGGGCCCCTCAGGCTCCTGCAGACCCCCCAGGACCTTTGGGCCCAGCAGGCTGCCCTTGAGCAGGGCAGTGTTTCTGAGATGGCTGATACTAAATCCTCTAGTTTCCAGAGGTCAGCTGGTCCTCTTAGAAGATCCAAATAGGTGGGCCTGGTCCTAAGCAAACTGTCATGCCTCCCACAGTGACATCTGTTTACAATGAAGGTCTGGCCCAAGGGTCCTCAAGAGGGTCAGACGTTCTGGTGAGGGGAGCAGAGGACAGGACCACCCATGTGTAATGCGCAGTGATATGGTTTGGGCCTGGGACATGGGCCTGAGCCACTGAAATTGTTTCCAGTGTCAGTCCGTTGAGCTTGCCCCCTGGGCTGGGCTGGGCTGGGCTGGGCTTGTGAGCTGCGGGGCTCCCTCAGCAGTGAGAGTCACAGGCAGCTCCAGTAGTCTCTGGCTGTGGAGCGAAGTGTTAAGTAGGATCCCGAGGCTTGTGGAAAGCTGCTGCAATTGCATAACCGTATACCTGGTAGGCTAACAACGGAGGGTGGCCTGCCACATTTCTGTGGCTGCCCTAGATACCTGTCTAAGCATGTTAATAGCTAGCCACTGCCTCCTCCCGGTATGTGCCTGTGGAGCAGCACTTTCCACACATTCGCAGTTGTTTAGGTTCGTGTTCCCTGCTAGGCCATGTGAAAAACTGCAGGGCGTGGCATGGGTCCTGTGCACCTGTGGCCTCCTGCGTTTGCACCGCAGCAGCCAAGCCGCGGCCTGGCTCCTGGCACGTAGACAGTCAGTGTCTGTTGAGCGAATGAATGTTGTCCTACTTACCTAAAGGTCCCATAGAACAGATAAGAACAGTTCCAAGCGTGTTTGAAAGCAGTGTGACACATGGTTATTGACCCAAGGCAGGTTTCATTCTTAGCTCTCTCGACTTGGGGCCCAGGGTCAGTCTGTCTGTGCCCTCAGCCCCTGGGGCAGCGCCTGTTCCTGGTCATGCCCTCAGTCAGTGTTGGAGTGAGCTGTGGAATGAATGAATGAAGTTCATTCCGCCTGAGGCCAACCCCATGCTCATGATTGTGACTGTGACCAAGATGGGCACCAGGTGGCTCTCCCCTCCCGCAGTCGACGCAGACCCTCCTCATAAGGACCCACATGAGAGCCGGTGGTGGCTCCGCAAGCACAGTTAGAAAGAGAGGTGGTCTAGGATGGGGGTCGTCAAGCAGTAGGCGGCCAATTTTGGAAATCTGGCTTTACTGACGCCTAGCATGCCCACTTGTTTATTTCCATCTGTGGCTGCTTTTGAGTGTAGTTGCGCCAGAGCTACAAAGCTCTGCCTGCAGATATTCTCAGCCTGCAAAGCTAAGAATATTTACTGTCTGGCCCTTTACAGAAAATAGTTTGCCAGCTCTAGTTTAGGGAGATTAGGCTGAATGTGCTTCAAGCTTCATTTAGCCAAGGAGGAGCATGGCTGTTAGGACTGAAAGTGGCCAAGACTCATGGACTCTAGTGGGCTGTTGCCTTCCTTTTATCCTGCAGTTTTGTGCCCCCCACAAAACCCTTTTTTCCAACTTTCTTTGACCACTCACTCACTCACTCACTCAAGTTCAGATTTCTATCCTGGTCAAGGTACCTGGTCAAGTTTCCTAGAGCTGCTGCTACAACAAATCACTCTCAACTAGGTGGCTTTAAACAACCAAAATTTGTTTTCTCACAGGTCAGTATTCTCACCAGAAGTCTGAAGTCAGTTTCTCTGGGCTGAAGTCAGGGTGTGGGCCGGGTTGCACGGCATTCCCTCCAGAGGCTGGAAGGGAGAAGCCGTTTCTGGCCTCTTCCGGCTCCTGGTGGCTGCTGGCATTCCTTGGCTTGTAGCTACATCACTGTAGTCTTTGCCTCTGTGGTCACATCACTGCCTCTTCTTTGTCTGAAATCTCTCTCTGCCCCTTATAAGGACATGATTATATGGAGGGCCCACCTGGATAATCCATGCTGATCTCCCCAATTTAAGGGCCTTAACTTAATCCCATCTGCAAAATCCCTTTTGCTACAGGTCACGTATTCACAGGTTCTGGGGATCAGGACATGCACATTTTGGGGAGCCATTGTTCAGCTAAGTACAGAGCTGCTAAAAGGGGCAGAAATTCTCTGAGTTCCTTTGAGCCACCAAGTGTTCTTCATAGGAAGGTCGTAGGGGCATCTCAGGGAGCCCCCACCCTGGACCTTATGATATGACTCCGCAAGTCTTGTGGAGCCCAGGTGGCTGCCCTGCGTACACTCCTCTCTGTGGGTCCACCTCCACTGCCCTCCTGCCTTCTGCTCCTGCGGTTACTTGTCTAGGGATCTAGCCACCAGCAGAAATGGATGAGCTTTTGCCAAATTCCTGGGAGAAAGAATCAGATCAGTTCAACATAGGCCAGATGTCCACTTGTCCAGTCAGCCGTAGCCTTGTGTACATGTCCGTGCCTGGGGTTGGCGGGTACCCGAAGTCCACAGGAGGCTCTGAGGGCCCACCCCAGTGGTTAGGGGTGGCTCCAGGCAAGGGCTGTGGACCTGGCAAAGACCCCAAAGTGTGCTAGAACAGTTCAGATCTGTGATGCCGCTTTGGGAGTGACATTGCTCACCCTTGATCTGATCTGCTGCATCACTCAACACCTCAGGGTACCCTTGACTTGACTTTATGTCCAAGTTGACAGGGCAGCCATTCCCAGAGTTCCTGCATATTTATAATGTGGCTTTGCACTAGCCCAGCACCTGGGCGAGTGCTGGCAGCCAGCAGCTTTGTGGATAGAACAGAAGGAGCCTCCAAGGGCGATGCCTAGCCTGCTGCTCTAAGTGCCACCTGCCCCCCCTCCGCTCCCCCGGGACCCCTGCCTCCTCAGTGGACACCAGGCCTTGCTGTTGGGGGCACGCGGAGCCAGTCACCAGGTCCTCAGTGAAGGCTCTTGCTGATGCGCCTGATGAAGCCCAATGCCCTCGAGAAGGAGCAGAGAAGGGACTTTGCAGGCTGCTGGTGCCAGGAAGATGGGATGGCGGCGGCTCAGGTTCCAGGGCTCAAACTGCAACGTCAGGAAAGCTTCTCCTTCTGGCACTCCTGTTCCTCCTGCCTGTGGACGTCTCATGTTGCACGGGGAGGGTACAGGGCCCCAGACAGCTTTGGGGGCCCCTTAGGAAATACAAGACCATTGTGTCCTTGAATCCTGTGTCCAGATCTGGGGTCCCATGCCCCCACCACGCCAGTCACCCAGGCCACAGTGCATGGGGGTGGAGATGGTGCTTGCATTGGAGATGGGGGTGCTGTCCCTAAAGATGGGGCAGACCTGGAACGAGAAGGCAGAAATCTGCATTAGTCACCGGTCATCCCAGACCCCTGCCTTACATGCCAGTTGGCACCGTCACAGGGAATGTGCTAGCTTAGGCCATTTGGTGTCTTCTCTTACTAATCAGCTGGGGAGGGAGGCAGCCCCAAAGTCCTTGGCAAGGCCACACCCTTGACTCCCATTTGGAAAGCTCCGGCTGTCCCAGAGAGCCCCGCAGACGGAAGTTCTCCAGAGCACACAGCACGGGCAGCGTGGCCAGGTGGTGTCATGTCTGTGCCTCCAGCTGGAAACAGGACAAATTGAAGGCGCTGAAAGGGTCCTTAGAGATCAAATCATGAATGCGTCCCACCCGCATGTCTAAGCTAACTTCACATGGTCCTTAAATCCGCTTTAAAAGGAACGCTTACTAACTTAATACTTTTCTTTCAATATGCTCTTATTTTGCTAACTATACTTCATGAGCAACTCAATCATAAGTGGAAAACCCATGTCACTTGCCATTTTGAAAAGCTACCTACAAAGATAACTACAAGCAGAACAGATGTTATTTATTAAGCTCTAGCTCCAGAGGGGCCGAGCGTGGGCCCCGCTTGTTCTCCCAGCAATGGAAGTGTGGGTGTGCTGAGAAGAGGCCAGTACCAGGTCGAGATTCCTCTGGAGGGGGCTTGGCTTTCCGTGAACGATGGCTAGCTCATGGCACGTTCCTGGACCACCACACAGTATCCCATCTAGGGGTTCCGCACTGGGGGGCGCGGCCCTGCTGTCCTCCACCTCACTGCACAGAGAGGGGGAACCCAAGGCTCACCAGAGACTTGTTCTGCTCTACCGTTAACTTTGTCGACCACACTCACACTGTTGTCCACCTGAAGACGCTGCCAGCTAGGTCTGCCATTATTGTATTTGCCACCGAGAACAGGCCAGCACCTGCGACATATGACACGTCTCACCTTCAGAGATGCACGAGTGTGAGAAACTGCAGCTCACTGGAGTTATACTGAAGTCTCTGAGGGGTATCCTGGGCACTGCGCTATGTGCTTCATCTTTCTTGCCTCAGTTAGTTCACAGTGAATCCTCACTGGGCAACTGCTCTCATTTTATAGGTCAGGTTAGATAGTGGTTCTGTCAGGGAGACACTGGACAACATCTGGGGACATCTGTGGTTGTCACAGCTGGGGGTGTTGCTAGCACCGAGTGGGTGGGGCCAGAGATGCTGCTCAAGATGCCACAGTGCCCAGGACATCCCCCACAGAGTAACTAGGCCCCAGTGTCACCAGTGCCAAGGGGAAGAGACCCTTGATTAGACATATTTGCTCTAATCGTGGATTAGTTCATGGCCTTTGCAAAAGCCTTTTTTTAAAAAAAATTAATCTTTATTGTATTTCTTTTCCATTACCATTTAGTCCCTTTTTTTTTCTTTAAAAGATTTTATTTATTTAGTTTTAGACAGAAGGGAATGGAAGGAGAAAGAGATGGGGAGAAACATAAAGGTGTGGTTGCATCTCACGCGGCCCCCTTGGGGACCTGGCCTGCAACCCAGGCATGTGCCCCGACTGGGAATCGAACCAGCGACCCTTTGGTTCGCAGCCTGCACTCAATCCACTGAGCTACACCAGCCAGGGCCTGTTTAGTCCCCTTTTACCTCCCTCTTCCCAGCAATCACTACACCATTGTCTGTGTCCATGGATCCTTTTTCCTTTGCAGAAACCTTTAAAAAAAAATTTATTTTTAGAGAGAGGGAAAGGGAGGGAGAAAAACATTGATCTGTAAGAGATACATAGACTGGCTTGCCTCTCTCATGCCCCAAAGTGGGGACCTGGCCCACAACCCAGGAATCGAGCCAGCAACCTTTTGGTTCCCAGACCAGCACTCAAGCCACTAAGCCACACCAGCCAGGTTACAAGAGCCTTTTAAGAAAGAACTTTTAAGGCCAGAGCCTTACCTGTTGAGTAAAATCTTGGTAGCACTGACCATCCTTTTTTTGTTTACTGTGTGCTGTTTTTCAGTAACTTAGGCCAAGATATTTAGCACAAATACCTCAGCAATGGAAGACACTGTACTACTGCTGGCATGCTTAAACCCAGGGCTGTAGCTTCTCTGGGGAGGGTGTGCAGCCAGGATGAGCTTGCAGGATGACGTCGAAGCAGAAGGAACCAGCTGAGCCCTGCCATGTCCTGGACCAGGTCCCCCATTCTGTTTTTTTCCTCTTCCCCCAAGGAATGCCTTATGGAAGCCGAGAGAACTCCCTCCTCTACTCTGAGATCCCCAGGAAGGTGCGGAAGGAAGCTCTGCTGCTCCTGTCCTGGAAGCAGATGCTGGACCATTTCCAGGTGAGCTGCACCTGTTGAATCCTACCTGTGGGTAGGGGATTTGGGCACAGGCCACGTCATCAGGCTGTACACCATTTCCATGGGCCCTGAGCCCCCAAGGAGCCTCGGCCAGCCACATTTCACACACACCCTGCAGAGAAGAGCTTCCAGCTCACCACGGCCCTCCCTTCACCCCAGTCTGTGCTCCAGCCCCGAGTCTAGGCTTCCGATGAGAATGCTTATCAAAGCATCCCTTCTCAATGCCGAACCAAAGAGTTGAACTGACTAGGGCCCAGGCCTTTTTAGGGACACTTGGATAATAATTAATGTCATCCAGAGTTGGTTCAGTTCCAAGGAGAAGTATGGCAGGTGAGGGACGAGAATGCCTTTGTTATTGGTTTGTGTCTAGTTCTTTCCGACTGTGAAAGTGATGTGACAGTAGCGGGGTGTCGGGGGGGGTGACACACTCTGAACTTCTCCGTGCCAGCAGCGCAGCAGCTCCCTGTGCCCGCCCCATGTAGTCTGCAAGCCGAGGAGCTCGTGTTCACGTGGATTTTATCTCAGCGTGGGGGAACTTTTGCTTTGGGTTCTGCTTTTTCTAAATGCATTTCTTGTCATTAACACTCCTTCGCATCTCCATATCTTCAGAACTGTCCTTGGTACAGCTGTGTGGTGGTGCACACAATGGTTTAGCTGCCCGGACCCGCCGTGGTTGGGCATTTGGGTGGTCAGGTGGTCCCAAATTCACCCTGCCCTCCACCTGTGCAGAAAGTATGAATGTTTGGTGTTGGGTGGGCTCAGGTCGAATGCTCTTGGCAGGGAGGGGTGGTGAAGAGGGCGAGGGGTGTCTGTAGGATTGGCCTTGGGGACCAGGGAAGAGCAGTCCAACAGTGTCACTCCATGCTGTGGGGCAGAGGACAGTCCAGTCTGCCTTGGAGAGACTCCACTCACCATGACCCCTGGAACCTTCCTAGACCTTGCTCCCAGCCCACCCTCCTGGGTGGCACTGCAGCTTCTCCCACCAGGCACTTCGTATGTCGGCCCACTCGGCCCCTTCACCCCCACTCTCCCGTCTGACTCCCTGGGGGCAGACTCAGATCTCACCTGCTCCCCGAGTTTTCCCTCATGCCCCTCCTCACTGGAAGTAACCTTCCCCTTTGCAGATGCCTGTGGAACCCGGCATCCAGCGTGGCCTCAGACCTGCCTCCCTGTCCTGCCCTTGCTCTAAACCTGAGCAGCTCAGCCAGGGGCAACTCAGAGACTGGCCATGTCCAGGGACGCTTTTAGCTGGGTCAGGATGCTCCTGGGATCAAATGGGTGGGGGTTCAGGGATGCTGCTCAACACTGCGCAGTGCCCAGGACAGCCCGTATAGAGGACGGTGGCACAGGGAAGCCCAGAGGTGGACCGAGAAGGGGGAGCTCCATGTAAGTCCCAAAACATGCCAGCCACCCCTGACCACCCCTGGCCATCTGGTCAAGGGCTCTGCTTTCCGTTCTGCTGGGTACAGCTGTGTTCATCTTTTTGGTGTGGAACCAAGTCCTATAGGTCCCTCCCGGGAATGCCCAGGTTGCCGGCGCCTCTGGCTACTAACACTGACATCTGTCTCTCATGCGCCCCCAGGCCACTCCCCACCACGGGGTCTACTCTCGGGAGGAGGAGCTCCTTCGGGAGCGGAAGCGCCTGGGAGTCTTTGGCATCACCTCCTATGACTTCCACAGTGAGAGCGGCCTCTTCCTCTTCCAGGCCAGCAACAGCCTGTTCCACTGTCGGGACGGGGGCAAAAATGGCTTCATGGTAAGCTCTGGCCCCTGGCTGGGGCCAGGTGGGCGGGTGGGTAGCATTCTCCCCTCCTGAGCCAGGCCTCTCTGTCCCCAGGTGTCCCCCATGAAGCCATTGGAAATCAAGACCCAGTGTTCCGGGCCTCGGATGGACCCCAAGATCTGCCCTGCTGACCCCGCCTTCTTCTCCTTCATCAACAACAGTGACCTATGGGTGGCCAACATTGAGACAGGCGAGGAGCGGCGGCTGACATTCTGCCATAGGGGTAAGGCAGGCAGAGAGTGCCAAGTCCTGGCTAGGTGGACAGGAACCTGTACCAGGGGTGTGGTCTGTTGGGCCAGGCCCAGGCCAGCCCTTTCCGGGGCTAGCCATCAAAGCCACCGGCCCAGCTTCTAGAAAACACCCTGCTCCCACTCCACTCACCGTGACCTCTGGAACCTTCCTGGACCCTGCTCCCAGCCCACCCTCCTGTGTGGCACTGCGGCTTCCCCCACCAGGCACTTTGTACGTCGGCCTACTCGGCCCCTTCACCCCCACTCTCCCGTCTGACTCCCTGGGGGCAGACTCAGATCTCACCTGCTCCCCGAGTTTTCCCTCATGCCCCTCCTCACTGGAAGTAACCTTCCCCTTTGCAGATGCCTGTGGAACTCGGCATCCAGCGTGGCCTCAGACCTGCCTCCCTGTCCTGCCCTTGCTCTAAACCTGAGCAGCTCAGCCAGGGGCAACTCAGAGACTGGCCATGTCCAGGGATGCTTTTAGTTGTCCTAGCTGGGTCAGGATGCTCCTGGGATCAAATGGGTGGGGGTTCAGGGATGCTGCTCAACACCCTGCAGTGCCCAGGATAGCCCGTATAGAGAATGTGCCGACCCCAAGTTAGCGGTGCCGAGGGGGGAGCCTGCTTTAAACTAGACTTCTCATCTCTTATCCTGCTTTCTCTCCCTCCAGGTTTATCCAATGTTCTCGAGGACCCCAAATCTGCAGGCGTGGCCACCTTCGTCATCCAGGAAGAATTTGACCGCTTCACTGGCTACTGGTGGTGTCCCACAGCCTCCTGGGAAGGTAGGTCCCTTTACATTTTAAAAACATGCTTCTCTGAACTCCTTTTATTAATAGAGTCTTAAGTACTTTTCTGCTCTTTGCACTTTTCACTTGAAACCTCAGCAACCTTTCTATTGATATCAGTGTCTCAGTCCATCAGTACTACAGTTTGAGGCGCTTATAAACAGCAAACAAACAAACAAACAAACAGACACTTATACTTCATGGTTCTGGAGGCTGGAAGTCCAAGATCAAAGCACTAGAAGTTTGGGGTCTGGTGAGAACCTCTTTCTGATTCACAGATGGCACCTTCTTTCCTCATGTGGCGGGGTCTCTTTTATAAGGACACTAATGCCACTAATGAGGGTTCCACCCTCCTGACCTAATCACCTCCCAAAGGCCCCGTGATTTTCCCTGCTGCCACTAATATTTGATTCTGGGGGTGGGGGGATACAGCATCCAGTCCATTGCAGTCAGCACACAGAGAATTCTTTTTTTTTTTTTTTTAAGATTTTATTTATTTACTTTTATTTTATTTATTTATTTTTTATTTTTAGAGAGTGGGGAAGGGAGGGAGAAAGAGAGGGAGAGAAACATCAATGTATGGTTGCTTCTCACGTGGCCCCACTGGGGACCTGGCCTGCAGCCCAGGCATGTGCCCTGACTGGGAATCAAACCGGCAACCCTTTGGTTCGCAGCCCGCACTCAGTCCGCTGAACTACACCAGCCAGGGCTTATTTATTTACTTTTAGAGAGAGGGGAAGGGAGGGAGAAAGAGATGGGGAGAAACATCAACGTGTGGTTGCCTCTCATGTGTGCTCCCCACTGGGGACCTGGCCTGCAACCCAGGCATGTGCCCTGACTGGGAATCGAGCCAGCGACTCTGTGGTTCACAGGCCAGCACTCAGTCCACTGAGCTACAACAGCCAGGGCTGAGAACTCTTTAATGACTATAGTCAACCCTGGAGCGTGAATGTGCCACAGTTTATTGAACTAGTCCCACATGGACACTTCAGTTGATTCTAGTTTTGGGTTTTGGTTTTATTTTGGTGTCATACACAATACTCCGATGAACATCTATCTTTATATACGCATCCTGGCAGGTGATCTTCTGGGAATATATCTGTGGTTCTCAGCTGGAGTGAATCTGCCTTTAGGGGACATTCTGCAATGTGTGGAGACATCTGTGCTTATCACACCTGAGACTGAACAACTCCCAATCCACATGGCCTCAAGCCAGCCACTCAGCCCCTCAGACTTCCGGTGCTCCCCCCGTAAAGCAGCTGTGGACCACTGGATGTTTCTGGGGACAACTTTGGTCTGTCCACAGTGAGCCTTGGCTGAGGGTACAGAGGGCAGCGGATGGAGAACCTTCTCAGTAGCTTGTTGAGAAAGGAACGGCCATGGGCTCTGACCCTGTGGTTTCAGCATTGCCACTCAACATGCTCCTTTCTGAGCTGTTACCACCCAGCGATTTATTTGTTCTCACAACGATCTTTATTGTAATTCTTCTTGAGCCATGGGTTAATCAGCTTGGACTGCTGAACCAACTCCCACAGACTGAGGGCTTAAACGACAGGTGTTTATTGTCTCAGTGTTGGAGGCTGCAAGTCCAAGTTCAAGGTGTCAACACCTTGGCCCTCCCTCCTTGGCTTGTAGATGTCTCCTTCTCTGTGCATGTCTGTGTCCTAATTTCTTCCTATAAGGACACCAGTCATTAGGGCCCTCTGTAATGGCCTTGTTTTACCTTAATTACCTTTGTAAAGACCCTGTCTCCAAATATGGTCACATTCCATGGTCCTGGGGGTGAGGGCTTCAACATAGAGATCTGCAGGGACGCACGTAATTCAGCTCACAAACACCCCATGTGGCCATCTCCCATGCCATTTCATTCTGGGAATAGCTCAGTTCTTGTCCCCACTGTGCAGGTAAGGAAACTGAGGCCCTAAGAGGAGCCACAACTGGCTGAAGGTCTAGTAAAGGGCAGACCCCAGGGTTCCAGCCCCAAGGCTCATGCTCTTGTCTGGGCCGAGCTGTGGCCAAGGCGAGTCCTTCATATGTACAGGATGGGGTGAGACTCCTGGCACCCTCAATAGTGTCCCCTGCCCCCTCTCAGGTTCAGAAGGCCACAAGACACTGCGAATCCTATACGAGGAAGTTGATGAGTCTGAGGTGGAGGTCATTCACGTGCCCTCTCCTGCGCTAGAAGAAAGGAAGACAGACTCGTACCGATACCCCCGCACAGGTGAGTGCCCAGGACAGGTTTGGGTGGCTGGGCAGTAGTCCGAGGCCCCATAGAGCAAGGTGAGGCACCAACTAGGATGGGCCCACAGGACCCAGAGAAGCAGGCCAGGCTGGGAACAAGAGCAGGACCAGCACCGCCTCGGGGCCCGGGAGACAGAAGGAGCCAGGGGGAGGTCGTGGGGGGACTGGGCCCCATCCCAGGATGCCGCAGGCACTCGCCACCTTGTGAGAATATAGACTCGAGTTTGCCTGTTTCTCAAGAGCAAGTGGAAATCCAGAATCACTTGAGAAATTACCCAGTTCTTCAGTGTTACTCAAAATATTTAAAAATGCTTAGTGAACTGAACAAAATACACAGCGGGCCAGGTTCAGCCTGCAGGCCTCTTGTTTGCCACCTCCATGGAAGCAAATGAAAGAGTCGTTCTCGCTGACCAGCAGTGGGCACTTACTGTGTGCCTGGCTAGATGGAGCCTTCCTAGAGGATCTTCCCAATCCCAGTGCAGACTGGAAAAGGCAGTCTCACCCTCCCCGTTTGATGAGTGAGAGAACCCCGAGGCTCAAGGACACCCGTCTGGGGCGCTGAAGCCCTGCATGCCAGAGTTGAGACCTAGTGTAGAAATAACTGGAGCCTGAACCAAATCCCACCTCTGGGTGCACGTCTTAGTGATCCCAGTCAATACGCCACCTGCCTCCCAGCGGGTGGGGCCCCGGCTGTATTACATGGGGTGTGCGCCACCTTTCTGCAGTGTTGGGGTTTTATTACAGACGTATCCCATTTCGCAGCCAGATTTCAAGCTCTCCAAAGGCAGGCAGGTATCTTCCTCGTGTATGTGACCCCCACGGCCCCCCTATCAGCATAGAGGTTGTTACATCACTGTCTGGAATGAGGTCCTGGCCCATAGTCAGAAAGTCCATTATGCCTGGACCAGAGAGAGTGATATGCCCGCTGAGAGACCTTTGGACTCCCCTCCCCTCCCCCCACACCAGCTGTGTCACCTTTCTATAGGCGTCACCTTGCACCCTCCACCCCAATGCCTGCTCTCACTCTACATGGGCAACATCCACTGGGCTCACCTCACTTTCATTTCTGCAGGTAGCAAGAATCCCAAGATCGCCTTGAAGCTGGCCGAGTTTCAGACTGACAGTCAGGGCAAGGTAAGGGGGCCAGTGAACCCCAGAGAAGCTTCTGGACAGAAGAGGGGCTAGGGTGTATGTTGTGAGCTGGGTGGATAGTTGGGCGGCATCAGCAGGCTGCTCGGCCTGCCATAGGGGCAGGTGCTCCTCTCAGCTGGCTGGAGACGAAACGGCACTGCCCAGAGCCCTGCTTCCAGGCTGGGCCCTGCTGCCCTGCTACCCGTGGGCCCCGCGCCTCACTCTGAAATGCAAGAGGCCCTCGGCACCTGGGGAGTTGTTGCTCGGGCCTCCATAGTCAGGAGGGCAAGAGAGGCCGTGTCTGAGAAGGGCTGTGGGAGCGGGGCACTGGCACCACACGTCAGAGGTCAGAGTTAAGACCAACTGAGGAAGCCCTTGCATATTTTTACCAAAATGCATTCTTGTGTAATGTTTCAGAAAAAAGTGTGCCATAAAATACACTTGTATTTGTAATTTAGGAGTCTTTTTCATTTCAGGCACAATTAGGTCCTAACCAAACCCCTCCTTCACTCTTGACCAGAGTATCCTTGCAGATTTGACACAGATTCGCTCTAAGTGGCTTTGTTTTAAACAGTCCCTGGTTCTGTCAGACGAACAGCTTCTGCAGTGGCATGGGGTTTACCAACTGGACAGGCAGCTCGGGGGTGTGGGGGGCTGGCTGCTGGTTGTAGGCCGTGCTGAGGCCCTGCCTGCCTTTTCTCCGCCCCTCCATCCTCCTGGATAGATGCCACGCCAGCCCCATTTAGGCTCCAGGAGGCTGTGGCGTCCAGAGGCTGTCTTGCCCAAGGCCGCCTGGCTCTGGAGTGACAGTCCACACCAGAACCTCCGGGGTCCTGTCAACAGACTTTCTAGTAAAGTCCCTCAGACTGGGTGGCTTAAACAGCAGGAGTGTATTGTCTCACAGTTGCGGAGGCAAAAGTCCAAAATTGAGGTGCCAGTAGGGCTGCTTTCTCCCGAGGCCACAAGAAAGGGCTGTTCCAGGCCCTGTCCTTCCTGTGTCTCGTCACGAGGCATTCTGCCTGTGCGATGCCTGTGCCCCCGTTCCCCTTTTATGAGAACACTAGTCCTGTTGAATTGGGCCGTCCTTCTCCTGTATGACCTCATCATCACCAATTACGTCTGCAGCCACTTTATTGCCGAGTGAGGCCCCATTCTGAGGTACCCGGGTGAGGACTTCAACATATAGATATGAGGGGGACGCAATGTGCCCCTAACAGTGGTTGTCTACTCCTGGGTAGCACATGATCGGGCCGGAGTGTGACCCAACCCCGTTTTCCCTTTAGATTGTCTCTACCCAAGAGAAGGAGCTGGTGCAGCCCTTCGGCACGCTCTTCCCGAAGGCGGAATACATCGCCAGGGCCGGGTGGACCCGGGACGGCAAATAGTGAGTCTCTGTCTGATAGGCTCGAAGTCATTTACATTCAGAAGCCTGGGTGGGCCACTCCCCACCCCCTCGTGCCCTGTCGTAAGAATCACGGAGTCCCAAAAAAGAAGGATTCTTGTTTCGCTTGCTTTCTAGCCCTTCTGTTCACATTGGGAACAAACATCTCTGACCGGGGCCCTAAAGCACGGCCCAAAGGCTAAGCCCTCAACCACCCTCCTTTTTGTGCGAGGCCCAGGAGCCAGGGAATGGTTTTTATGTTTTTAAATGATTGGGGGGCTCTAAAGAATAATAATATTTTATCATACACAGACATGATATGAAATACATATTTTGGCGTATATAAATAAAGTTTTATTGGCACAGGGCCACATTCATTCATCATAGCTTGTCTGTGGCCGCTTCCGCATTGTGAGGGCAGGGTTGGATAGTTACGAAGGACACTGGTGGCCACAGGGCTGAAATCCTGATGTGCCAGCCCCTTTACAGAAAGGGTGCGCTTCCCCCGCTCCAAATGCTCACTTGGGCCACCTTCGTGATAGGACAGCGCAACCCAGGCCCGGCACCTGGTCGGGGCGCGGGCGCTCTCTGGAACCTCCCATCCCTGATGTGCTGTTCTTTGATTTGGTTTTAGTTGCTCCCTGTTGGTGCTGAGATGCTACCTTTCACCTAGAATACTGATAGGTCCCCATTTAAAATATATTTAAGTCAAAAACTGTCAAGTTACAGCAAAGTATGAAATCAAGGATGGTGCATGTGGATGAGGATTTGGCAGAAATTATGGCATTTCAAAACACTAAGATTAAATGATGTGAGACGTTTCCAGAAGGCAGGTAGTGGGGTCCTGTTAGCCCTCCTGTCTTCCCCCAAGCACACGTGCCAGCCGGAAACCTTTGTGTGTTGTGGGGCTACACTGACAGGGCTCGGCAAGGTGGACCGGGGGTGGGGGTGAGGGCGGGGGCAGCCTTAGTCACCGGCCTCCCTCTGCAGCCCCTGAGGCCCCCGGCTTCTCTTTCGCCCTCTCAGTGCCTGGGCCATGCTCCTGGACCGGCCCCAGCAGCGGCTGCAGCTTGTCCTTCTGCCCCCGGCCCTGTTCATTCCCACCACTGAGAACGAGGAGCAGCGGGTGGCCTTCGCCAGAGCTGTGCCCAGGAATGTCCAGCCGTACGTGGTGTACGAGGAGGTCACCAGCGTGTGGATCAACGTAAGGGTGGGGAGGTGCTGGGTGTGCAGCCCGGTCCCCTGTGTGGAGAAGCGAGCCCAGGCAGGCCTCCCCCGGCCAGGGAGTGAGACAGGCCATGCGTGCCTCTAAACCCAGCCATCAGAGCCCCACCTTCCTCGGCAGGGCGTGCCCCCACCTCCTGACGCGCCTTCTCTCCTCTGCCCCGACAGGTTCATGACATCTTCTATCCCTTCCCCCAGTCAGAGGGAGAAGACGAGCTCTGCTTCATCCGCGCCAATGAAAGCAAGACCGGCTTCTGCCACTTGTACAAGGTCACCGCTGTGTTACAGCCCAGCGGCTATGACTGGAGCGAGTCCCTCAGCCCTGGGGAAGGTGAGCAGAGTCTGAGTGACGGCATTGCTCATCAAGGCTCGATGCGCCGTTTGCTCCTGGATCCCACCCTTCGGCTGAGCTGCCTGTGATGACGAAGCTAGTCTTTGGCACACGTTATTCACAGCCTGGCAGGGGCGATCACAGCAAGCTGTCATTCATTCAGTCAGCAGCAGTTATCAGCACCCACTAGGCACCAGACCCGTCTCATACCAGGGGTCGGCACAGGACAGTTCCAGCTCGCTGCCTGTTTCTGTCCAGCTTTAGTGGCACCTGATCACACCCCTTCATTTACGTGTCCTCTGTGGCGGTTTTTGTGCCATGACGGCGGAGTTGAGGAGTCGCCCCGAAACAGTGGATGATACTGCCCGGGAGTGATGAGCGTGAGCAGGGAAATGCCGCAGGATAAGAGGTTAGAGAGGGAGGGCCTTTCTCTCTAGAATGGCTGGTCAGGAGGCCGTCCCTGGATAATGTGCTGTGGAGCAGAGACCTGGAGGACATGGCAGAGGTGGCGAAGGCAGCCACACAGAACACTCCAGGCCCGGAGCAGCCCATGCAAGGGTCCTGGGGCAGGACCACGCCCAGCATGTTAGGGGAACAGCAAGGAGGCCTGGGTGACTGGAGCAGCGTGAACGAGGGGGGGAGAGGGAAGCGATGAGGGCAGGGAGGGGACAGGCAGGTCGTGCAGGGCCTTGTGAGTCTCATGGAGGACTCGGGCTTTTGCCAGTGATCTGTACCAGCTTAAAATGATTCCTGGGTTTGCCACGTGGAGTGTAGCTTCAGGTGCAAGAAAGGACAAGGACTGGAGTTGGGCAGTGGGGCTGGGCTGACCCCGGTGTTTCAATTCTGGATGCACTTTGACCACTGGGCAGACAGTTTGCTAGTGGGTTTGGATGTGGAGTCTGAGACAGACGGAGGAAGGCACAGACACTTGGAAGAGTTTTGAAGGTCTGGTCTGAGATGGAAAGACTCTGAAGGGGACAGTTTTGGGAGGGAAAACTCCAGAGGTGGGTTTTGGATGTGTTCAAGGTGAAGTGCTCAGCAGTGGGGATGCTGCATGGGTGGGTTCATGTGCTCGGAGCTGTGGGGAGCAGAATGTACTCACCGCGGGAGTGTGGCCGCCCTCCCACTCGGACGGCATCCCAGCCTCAGGGAAGGACGGAGTGGCAAAGGGTCACGCCTGGGCGGGAAGCAGTGTGGCCTGAGAGGTAAGCCGGGGCTCTTCCGGCTTGGAGCAGGGCTTGCCCCTGGGCACTGCTAACACGGGGGCCGGGTCCCTCTCTGTGGGGGTCGTCCTGGGCACTGTGAGGGCATGAGCAGCATCCCTGACCCCCACCCCCTCCCCAGTCGTGACAACCGTAGGTGTTTCCAGATGTTGCCCAGTATTCCCTGGCACTGAGTCACCCCAGGGTTGCCCTACAGGTTAGAGGTAGAGCCCACAAAGGAGCCGCAGGCAGCCACCATCACAGGACAGAGACCCGAGTGAGGGTGTGATCAGGGGACCAGGAACCAAGGGGAGCCCAAGTGTCAAGAATAAGCGAAGCCACAAGCTGTGAGGGGCTGAGGAGTGACCTCTGTCTCAGGGCACGGTCACTCGGAGTGTAGTGCAGCCATCACAGGCCAGCAGAGCCATCTCCAAGGGGAGTTTTCTTTGGCTCACGGGTGTTTCTGCTTTTTAGTTTGTATGTTGACTTAACTGACCGCACCTCGCCTTGGGAAATGTCACTTGAAAAGTTCTCATTTCTTCCTCTTGAAATGGGCCGGCTGAGCACTTGGATTTTACCTGTTGGTGGCTGAGTGGAGCTCTCAGGAGACCTCCTGCTTTGGGGCTGGCACACCCGTTTTCCTGTCAGCCCTGGGCGGGGGGGGGGGCCCCACTGCGTCCCCGTATTGCACTACCTGTCACGTGTCTCCCACCTGCTTGATGGCAATTGAACAGATGAGAAGGCATGGCCTCATTCACTTCATAACCTTAAAGAGAACATCAAGGTGTCCTGGTAAAGTGGGAGTGAGGCCAGGAGACCGGGGGGATGCATGAGGGACCGGGATGGGGTGACACTGGCGAGTGAAGTGTGCAGTCTTGTTGGACAGGGCCCAGCAGGTATGGTCGGCAGGATCCTCTGGGCCAACAGAAGTGTGGGCTTGAATCTGGATGGCAGAAGAAGACTCAAGAACCTCTTGAGGGGGGAGCACAGGGCTCAGAATGGATGGGAGCAAGGCAGGGGGGCCTCGGGGCAGCAAGAAAATTGAGGAAGGGCATGACTGGCCTAGGACACAGAGGCTATAGAGCGGCATTTGGCCAGTTGGGGGCCACCTGGCAAATGTGGGCTCCAGGATAAGTCTGCGGTGGTGAAATTGGATCTCAGTGCTTTGTGTCCCCATCGCGTGTTCCTGGGGCCCCCCTTCACCTCCTTTCCTTTTCTTCCTTCCAGATGAATTTAAGTGTCCCATCAAAGAGGAGATCGCACTGACCAGTGGTGAATGGGAGGTTTTGGCCAGGCATGGCTCCAAGGTACCAGTGTCTCTGTGCACACTTGTACACGCACACATGCACAGACACACACACCTGGTCCCTGTCCAGATCTCTTGTGCTTGTGGCTCACCCTGCCCCCACTGGCCACTCCTCCCTCCTGCTCTGCTCCCTCCGCAGTTCCAGTGTGCCCAGGGCCTCAGGGGCTGTGGTTCTGTGCAGCTGAAAATACCCTGGCTCCAGGATGCAGGGCCTGTTCTGAGCATCTGTTATAGGGTCCCAGTGGGTGGGGTCTGACCCATTCTCACAGCCACCTGCAGCTTTCTCTTGTCTTCCTTCCGCTCCATGAAACCACGTGTCCCTGGAAGAACAGTTTGTGGGACACTTGGGGTGCCCACCATACGATTGTCCTGCAACTTCTGCCCAGGGCCCGCCCCAATGCCTCCCCCCAGAGAGTTTCAGGAACCAAGAATGCGGCCACAGGGAAAACCAGAAAGGAAGGGAAGACCTTCCTTTCCCCCCAAATGCACCATCGTAAAAATGTGGTGAGCCTTTGCCTCTGGCTGAAGTGTCTTCACTGGGGTCCAGGTCTGCAAAATTCCAGGTCTTTACAGAGGCCCCCGTAATCAGACTGCCTGTCCTACCTCACACCAGCACAGGTGCCTCCGGGACCAAAGACAGACATTAGAGGTGTCAGCACATGCAGGAGCCGCTCAGCGCTCTTCGTGTGGTGAGAAAGAGCGGTCAGTAAATGCTTGAGTGAGTGAGCCAGGAGTGCACAGGTAGGTCCAGGCTCCGTAGGCAACCATTTGATTGTAATGTGACCACTCCTGACAGAATGCCCTGTCACCAACTTATAAAGACATCACTACAAATTCTTGGGAGAGAAGCAGAAATGTAAAACCAGGGAGCATAGTCCTGACTTTGTCAGATTTCACATTCACATCTCTGTGTGAGGAGAGCAGGCCAGAGATTGGGCGCAAAGATTAAAGGGCAATCACTTCCTTTTAGTGTCTGTGCTGTGGTGGCAGCCAGTTCTGCTGGAGGTGTTGCCCCCACTCCTTACCCCCAGCTCATAGCCTAGCCCTGCCCCTTAGTATCTGGGTACTAAGACTCAGTTTCCTCATCTGTGAAATGGGACCATTTAGTAGCTCTGATTCTTTCATCTTGACAGCTGGTCTCTGCCCCTTGTCACTGCTGACATCGGGGCCAGATGATTCTCTGCGAGGGCGTCCTGGGCACTGCGGGGTGTTGAGCAGCCTCCCTGGCCCCCACCAGGAATACTCCCAGTCGAACAACCACAGATGTCCCCAGACATGGCCAGGTGTCCCCTGGGGGCAGAATCACTCTGGGTGAGGACCCCACTGTAAAGCACTTTGAAGCCCTTGGCACACATAGCATCTAGCACACACACAAGACCATATCATCACCTTTCTCTGTCACTGGAATGTTTCCCCCTTGGCATGCCTTATCTTTTTACCCAGAAGTGAAAAAACAAAGTAGCAGCAGCATTTTAAAAATTAAAAAAAGGAAGGAAGGAGTGGTCCTTTCACATTTCTGCCTGAGGCCACGTGCCCCCAGCCTGCTTCGGCACCCCTCTGGAAAGACGGTGGCCCTAGTGGGCCCCGCGCCTGAGAGCGCCTGCGTCCCTGTTCCTGCTCTGTGTCACATCATCCTTGAGACAGAACTGGCTCTTATCTCTGTGTGGTTCAGTTTCCCAACAGCATCCTCTGTTTCTAGGAAATCTTTATTTAAAAAGTATGCTAAGAACAAATGCATCAGTGTTTGCTATAACTGAATCATTCTAGATAAGACTCAAGTTGGAATCCCCTCCGACGCTCCCCCTGGGCCCTGCAGCCGCTTCCCCTCCATGGAGGTACCTGGAGAGGGAAATTCCACAGACCTTTCCTATTTGCACATGTTGTCTTAGGGGATTTGTAGAGGTTTTTTAGAAAATACAGTGTTTTTGTGGACCCAGAGAATTGTGCCATAATTGTGAGAAAAAAATCCCACCTTTCTAGACATTCAAGTTGCCACCTTTCCTTAGTCTTAAGAACGCGTGAACATCTTTGTCCTCCCATTTTGAAATCTCCTCCTGGGTGGAGCCTCCGGAGCACTTCCCCGGGGCCTGGCGGCCAGGGCAGAGGACATACCTTTCCAAGTCTTTGGTCTCCTTGCTGCCCGGTCGACCCTGAAAGGCAGTGCCTGTTCTCACCGTCCAAGCAGGGCTTTTTCCTCCCTCCTGCAGACATTACCCCACAACCCACAGGGCCTGGTGGGGGTTCCGCTGGCAAATAGGTGGGGCAGGGAGTGCCACCTCTTAACCCCATGCATCTGGGTCACAGAGGTGGGCTGAACCCACCTGGGACCAGGCCTGGGCCTGGCAGGCCCTTGGGCCCAGGATGGCCCCTCCCTCAGCCTCTGTCCAAGACACTGGCCCTCAGCTTCCACCCAAGGGCTTTGGGCACGCCCAGGGTAACTGTCTGGGCTTCTGATCCTAAGTTGCCCCAGGATATGCAGTCAGCCCAGCCATCCTGGGATCGCCTCCTGCTCCACAGGGTCCGAGAATGGCGTCCCTCCCAGACACTTCTCCAGCCAACTTGGGGGATAACAAGTCCCCTGTTCACAGAACACTGGGCCCTCCCTGTCAGGGCAAGGGAGAGGGGTGGGGGCCGTGAGAAGGCGGACACAGGAAGCGTGGGGCAGCGTCATAAGGAGCCCTGCTGTCCCCACAGATCTGGGTCAACGAGGAGACGAAGCTGGTGTACTTCCAAGGCACAAAGGACACGCCCCTGGAGCACCACCTCTACGTGGTCAGCTATGAGCCAGCCAGCGAGGTCGTGCGCCTCACCACGCCCGGCTTCTCCCACAGCTGCTCCATGAGCCAGGTGGGCACTCCCCTGAGCCCTGATGAACTGTCCCTACACCTGCCCTTAGCCTCTTGGAACATTCTAGAACATCTGACAGCAGCTGAGCACAGGGCCACTCCCCATCCAAGGCAAACACTTGTTAGAACCAGAGAGATGAGTGGGCTCTGGCGTCAGTAGGATCTGGGTCTGACCATATGGGGCTCTTGGCTAGGGGACAGATTCCTCTCAGCCTCAGTTTGCTTATCTGCAAAATGGGGGTCCTAGTAATAGCAGCCACCCCATGTGGGTGGAGTTTCAAGGTTTAAATGAGCACTCACTGAGGGTAAAGATGATAAATATTCAGTGAAAGTTGGCGGGTGATGGGGCAAAGGGCACAGAATCAGAAGCGGGAGAGGTGCTCAGCACCCCACTTCTACCCGCAGAATTTCGACATGTTCATCAGCCACTACAGCAGCGTGGGCACACCACCCTGTGTGCACGTCTACAAGCTGAGCGGCCCCGAGGACGACCCTCTGCACAAGCAGCCTCAGTTCTGGGCCAGCATGATGGAGGCGGCCAGTGAGTAGCCCCAGATCCCCCGGAGCTTTGACCCAGTCCTTCCCCTCGGGAACCTCAGCTTGCCTGTGTATAAAATGGGGTGGGGTCCCACTAAATAACAGTGGTGAGAGGAGGTTGTCCTCGAGGTCTGAGGCAGTGAGCATGCCCAAAGCCCTGCCTGCTAGGCCTGCCCAGCACCTGGCCCCTCCCAGCAGCCCTGAGAGCTTGTTGTTGAACACGACCACTAGCCCCAACCGTCCTGTGGGCCCTTCCACCTGAGACAGTCTCTCATTTCTGCACTGCAGTCAAGGACTCACAGAGCAGACTCAGCTCAGGATCCGACTGCCTGACAGAGGGGTCCCTGGAGAGCACAGGTGGCAAACACAAGGCCCACGGGCCGAATCCGGCCCTCCACCTTGTTTTATCCGGCCCGGCACCTTATTTCTACCCAACAGCAGTGCTGAGTTCTCGCTTAACTGTTAAGGAGTAGTCACATTTATCCAGTCCTAAAATTACATTCGGCCCTTTGAAGGCAACCGCGAGGCTGATGTGGTTCCCAGTGAAAATGAGTTTGACACCCCTGCTGTAGAGGGCGTCCCTCTCCTCAGGGGACCCTGTCTCCAGGGGCACAGGGCAGACGCTCCAAAGCCTTGGTGGGAGAAGCCCAGGAGTCAGTCTCTAGCAGAGCCTCAGGAAACAGGAAGCAGCTTGTCCGTTTGTTCAGGAGCCTGGAGAGTAGCCTGGACTTTGCTGGGGTGACCCCAGGTTCCTGTTCTGGCTGCAGAACTATGGGCAAGTCAGCTTGTCTTCCTAAAATGTTCCTTTTTCTACAAAATCGTACAACACCCATTCTTAGGGTGAAAATCAAACCCTCGGAACACACAAGAATCTCTCCCTAGGAAGGACCCCCTTCCCTGACCCCAGCCCTGCCACTTGCCAGATTTCCAGGTGTTTTAGGAAATGAGGAGCCCTGGCATTTGTAGAGTCTTCTGTGGGTTGAAAGCACCTCGTTATATCATCACCCCTGGAGCCTCGGTAGATGCAAGGCCTCTCCACCCAGTAACTCAGTCCGACTCCTCACGTCACCATGGGACGTGACAGAGCAGGACCTTCAGCTGTGGTTGTACAGATGGGGGCGGGTCTTGCGCAGCAGTGGGGGAGCCATGATGGGAACTTGAGCGTCCTAATGTCAAGCCCTGGGTGTGCGGGCATGTTTGCAGACAGGCTCTCCGAGAGGTTAGCCAACTCCGGGCAGATCCCGCCACGCCCCGTCCTGTGCGTCGTCCGTGGCTGCCTTGAGGTCGCAACAGCACAGCTGAGCAGTTACTGCAGAGACACGTCTCCTTGGCACTCAGAGCCCAAAATACTCTCCACCTCTTTCCAGAAAACGTCCGACAACCCCTGAACTACAGTACCAGCTACTTGCTGAACTTTTAAGTCTGCAACCTGTTCACCTGAATAAAATTATCTTAGAGAAAGACCTTTCTTCGCCATCATGATCTGAGCACCAGTGTTGCTTTGCCAAAATGAAAGTGATTCTAAAAGTCAGAGGAGCGAACCATGAAACTGGCTGTTAGTCACATCCCAGAAGTGTCGTTATGTCCGCGGGGGATGAGCTAGTGTCAGGGACTGCTGGGGTAGGGTGCCTCCGACCCAGCCTCGGCTGGTGGGGGCCAGCTGTGGGCTCCTGCCTGAGTAGCCATGGCTTCTCTGTCTCTGCAGGCTGCCCCCCTGATTACGTGCCCCCGGAAATCTTCGACTTCCACACGCGGGCTGATGTGCGGCTCTACGGCATGATCTACAAGCCGCATGCTGTACAGCCAGGGAAGAAGCACCCCACCGTCCTCTTCGTGTACGGAGGTCCCCAGGTGGGTGTCGGCCAGCTCCTTATCCCCTCTCCTTCCGTGCCAGGACTTGGGTGCCCCACCGCATCCCCACTGACCACCCTGCATTCTGGGGTCCCCCGATCTTCTGCCTCTGGCTTTCTGTACACTTTATCCTCCCTCGTGATCACCCACTCCCCCTTCCTGCTGATGCTCCCTGTCCCTTTGGGACGTCTCCCTCACCCCCATGTGTTCATTTGGGCTAGCTGCCCAATAGTGATCCACTTTCACCAGCATGGGGACAGAGGTGGCTTGAGCCCTTGGCCCAGTTCCCTGAGAAGGGGACAAGTCCAGACTGGCAGGTCCATCTAAGAAAGTGGTTCTCACTTGGGGGTGTTCTTTCCTCCAGGGGACACTGGACAATGTCTGGGGACATGTGTAGTTGTCACAGCTTAGAGGAAGCACTCCTGGCATTGGTGGGTGGAAGCCAGGGGTGCTCTCTACACTCTGCGGTGCCCAGGACATGCGCCCCCCGCCCCCGCACACACACACAGAATGACAAGGCCCCAGATAGTAACAGTGCCAAAGTGAGGAGCTGGTTTAAGTCAAGTTCTTCAGAGAAAGCAACCTGCTGCCAACAGCCGCTCCCCCCACTAGCTTTTATGTCTGCTTTTTCTAGATAACTGAAGGGTATAAAAGAGGCAGAAAGTAGCTGACGAAATAAGAGAAGGCTCCGGGGGTGCCTAGCTGAGAAGAGAGCCCGAATGGGGCCTTCCTCTCTGTACCGCGTTCTAGGCATAAGGCCTGCTGCAGCGTGGGCCCCTCCTGTCTCTCCCGCCCCTCTTCCAGAACCCTTCTGGGCCATTCATAGCCTTCACTATGAAGTACAGGGCCTTGATCAGTCTGTGAGACCCCTGCCCGTGTCCTGCCGGCTTCTGGGCCATCTAGCCCATTCTGTCTTGCATCTCACGCAGGATTTCTTACCACTTGCCCAAAGTCCCACATCTTCTCTGCGCCTTCCCTCACAGGTGCAGCTGGTCAATAACTCCTTCAAAGGAATCAAGTATTTGCGGCTCAACACGCTGGCATCCCTGGGCTACGCGGTGGTTGTGATTGATGGCAGGGGCTCATGTCAGCGAGGCCTTCGGTTCGAAGGGGCCCTGAAAAACCAAATGGTAACTTCTCTTCCCGGTCTCTCTGGACCCTCCTGTGTGGTGAAGGGAGATCTTGGTTTTGTCGGCTCGGGGTTTGGGGTGGCTCCAGGGCACCACCTTCGAGGACTGTCCTGGCCAGGATGCCAAGCCTAAGTGGAGTGGCATTTCAGAACCAAGGGGAACATCTGCTTTGCTGCTCAGCTCTGAGCTTCATCCTGTGAGAGACAGGTATACACCATTCCACCTGGTGCCTGAGACCAGGCACAGCCAGGCATGTCAGTACAGGCCCAGGTGGCAGGAAGTGCCAAGGGCTGGGCCCAAGAGGGACTGGCGTCTGTGGAAGAGTTGCTAGCGGTGATGGTGGTGGTGACAATGGTGAGGAGAATGTTGGTGGAGATGATGACGGTGACGACACGACCTGCTCACTGAGCCCTACTACGTGCCGCACCTCTGACGCGGGACCCTCACCGTCTCTTGTCCACGATAAAATGGGTCTTAGGTTAACATCCTCATTTGGGGGATGTGAAAACTGAGGCCCAGAGAGGGGATGTGACTTCCTCAGTGTCACTGAGCTGGGAGGTCGCAAGGCAGGTGGTGCCGGGCCTCTCTGACAGCCTCCCCAGCGGGCAGGCAGAGCATGAACAGGGCCTAGAGAACGGGCTGCCTTCCAGAAAGCTGCTCTGATCCGGGAGGGACAGGGTTCCCCACAGGGACAGAGGTGGGGCAGCAGGGTGCACACCCAGGAGGAGGCCCCTGAGAGGTTCCCGGCCTCGTCCCCCAGGGCCAGGTGGAGATTGAGGACCAGGTGGAGGGCCTGCAGTTTGTGGCTGAGAAGTACGGCTTCATCGACCTGAGCCGGGTGGCCATCCACGGCTGGTCCTACGGAGGCTTCCTCTCGCTCATGGGGCTGATCCACAAGCCCCAAGTGTTCAAGGTGGGTCCCACCCCCAACCGCTCCCTCTTGTCTACCAGCACCCACCCGAGTCCCTTGGAGCCCCTGGGGGAGGCATCTTGGCAGGGGCTTTGCCACGTGGCTGTTTCTCCCTGCAGCAGCCCCACGGGGCCGAGCCCCCCTCCTCATTGCCCGCCACTGCTGACCCCAGGATGGCGTCCGGCTGCACAAAACCCCACCAGCAGCTCTCTGTGGGAGGCTGAGCCTGGGACCCCGGCCTCGGATGGGCAGAGGTGGGGCATGGTGTGAAGAGCATCGGGGGAGGGGCCCCCAGGCCGGCGGCACTGTCCGAGCACCGCGGGGCGGCGATGAGGAGGAGGAGGCAGAAAGGCAGTGGGACCAGGGAGGGGCCGATCCGGCCTAAACATGCCCGTTCAATTCACCCTCCTTCAATAGCGCACGGTTCACGGGGACACACGGTCCGAGGGCCCCTTCCTGCTAGCCCCACCGTGTGCATGCCCTCTGGGGGAGGCCCTGGGACAGCTGGCTGAGCAAGGGCTCCAGGAACCTGACCCGTGTGTGTGTCTCTCCTCTCTCTTCTCTCTCTCTTTCCCTCTCTCCCCCCGCCCCGTCCCCTGTGCTGTCCATCCACTGTGGCCCTCAGGTAGCCATTGCAGGTGCTCCGGTCACAGTCTGGATGGCCTACGACACAGGGTACACAGAACGCTACATGGACATCCCAGAGAATAACCAACTCGGCTATGAGGCGGGGTCCGTGGCCCTGCACGTGGAGAAGCTGCCCAATGAGTAAGGCCCCCACCTGCCCACCTGCCCTGCAAGCTCTGAATCACCGAGGCCCCCCGCTCTGAACTGCGCTCCCGTGGCTTCTGCTCCTCCGCTCATCTGCTTGAGCCTCACATCCCCGGCCGCACCGCAGCCCTGTCTCTTTTCTGTTCTCCAGGAAGTGCGTGCCTGGGTGCTCTGGGAGGGAGGTCCCTGGCCCTGCCTTCAGAAGGCTGGGAGAGGGTTCTAGGTTTGTACCACTGCACATACGGGCTGCCCTCACTACCATAGCACGTTGCCCACCATGGACCTATCAATTGGTCTGCAGCCTGAGCAGCTTCTGTCTTGCTGGTTTTGACACATGTTTGCAACATCAGCTCCATGGGACCAACCCTGATGTCCTGGGTCATGCTTTTGGCATTGGCGTCTCCTTTTCTGGTTGAAAGAAGTCAGTGTTGCCATATTGTGCTGTGGCTCTATGCGAATACGTGCCGGGGTCCTGTGTCTTTCATGCTGGTTCCCGTTACCTTATACCGGCCCGGGCCCTCCCCAGTGAGGCAGCTCTTTGTCTGGAGTGTGGCCTGGGCGCCCCGGTGACACCAACATGCAGCCCAGCTTGGAACCCCCTGCTTAAATTTAAGTTCACATTCACTCACATCCATTGGAATAACAAATCCCTTGAGACATAGATTGCTGGTTGCCAGGGGGTTGGAGTGACTGCTGATGGGCATGAGGTTTTGCTTTAGGGTGATGGAATGTTCTGGAAGTACATAGAGGCGATGGTTGTACAACCTTGTGAATGTACCAAATGTTCACTTTAAAACAAGTTAATTTTAAATTATGTGATTTTCACCTCAATAAATTACTTTCTAAAATCAAAATTTTAAAAATACAGTTCCTTGGTCACTCTTGCCATATTTCAAGTGCTCAGTAGCCATGTGTGGTGGTGATGGTGATTTTAGGGCTGGGCAGGTCTAGAACATTCATCATCCCAGAGTGTCCTGGGGCGGCACTGCCCAAAAAGCTTTGCTGTAGCTCAGGGCACGGCACACACAGCTGAGAGCGCCCTTCTCCCCTCCTTGACTGGAGGAAGTGAGGAGGTCTCCCCAACCCACAAATTGTGCCCCCTGCCGCTTTCAGTTCTGCCACCTTCTCTTGCTTTTGTCCTTACTGCCCCTGGGCTGGAGAGGGACTCTGGGAGTAACTGCCTCGGGGCAGGAAAGGAGGGTCCCGGCCCAGACCGACATCCCACTTTGTCTTCCAGGCCCAACCGCCTGCTCATCCTGCACGGCTTCCTGGATGAGAATGTGCACTTTTTCCACACCAACTTTCTCGTCTCTCAGCTGATTCGAGCCGGAAAACCTTACCAGCTCCAGGTGGGTGGCTCCTGGACACTTTGGGCCCATCCCAAGAGCTGGCAGGTGGGCAGGGCGATCCGGGTGCACTTGCCGCCTCTCCCGAGGCATCTGTGGTCACCCTGCCTCCACCCCCGCCCTGGGCTCCCTGTATCCAACCTTCATTCGTCTTTTATTCAGCAGTCATGGGTTGGTCTCTGCTGCCCTCAGTGCTGGGAACACCAGGGGAACACGGCCAGAGCCTCCCCGGCCCAGGGCCTGCTGGAGTGAGGTGTATTGCTACCAAAATTATACAGGCATGGGTTTTATTTTAAACAAAGAAATTTGCTTTGGAGGAACTGTCGTGTGTTCTGGAAGCATCTCGGTGGGGTGTCACCTTGAATGGGATGTCAGAGAAGAATTCCCCGAGGAGGTGACACTTAAGAGCACTAAAGACTGAGTGGGAGTCAGCTAAGCCCCGGGGGTCGGGGCAGGTGTGGAGGGCAGCAGACACAGGGAGCGAGCTGGAGGACGCAGGTCAGGGCCAGGAAACTAGGGTGGCTGGTGGAGTAAGTTGGAGAGGAGTTGGAGACAGGGCAGGGCCAGCTGGCTAGGGCCTCAGGTGAAGAGTGGGTTATTGGGAAAGGGCGGTGCTTTAGTAGTAAGGGGTGGGGCCTTGGTGGGGGGCTAGACTTTGGCATCAAGGGGGTGGGTCTTTGGTGAGGGGGCAGAGCCTCACCTGGATTTTGTTCTGAAGATGAGGGGAGGTGTCCGGGCCTGGAGCAGGGCTGTGACTGTTCCTGCCGTAGACCAGCACCCCTCTAGCGCCTGTAGACCAGGGCCCATGGCACGTGAGCCACAGGGTCAGTCGTCCCAGCAGGAACGGGGTCAGCAGTGGGACTCAAGAGGCTTGGTGGACTGTGGAGCTCTTCTAGGGGAGAGAGGGACAAATTTTATCACATGCTGCTGCCACGGTGTCTTTCTGCTTCCCGACTCCTCCATGTGCTGGCTCTGTCCTGTCAGGGTGCCATAACTGTCAGGGTCACACAATAGGAGGCACTGGCTTTAGGGACCTGTGACTGGGCACACACTTGCCAGACGTGGCAGGAGGGAGGCAGGCAGCGCTTCTGTGGGGTGAAGAGCTCTTGGAGTACCTCTCAGCAGCCCCGTCCCCACCTGCCCCTGCTTCTCGCCAACAGGCCAGAGGCAGCTGCAGATCAGGGCAAAAGTCAGGCGGGATGGGAATGGACGCTCAAGTGTCCCTCTGAACCTGAAAACCCGAAATCATGAGGCAGGCAGTGGGGGCAGCTGTTCCCTCCTATGTGGCCACAGGTGGCAGGTCCACTAACCTTGGGCCTCACATCCTCATCTGTGGAGTGGACACGAGGACCCCTGCCTCCCAGGGAGGCTGTGGGGGCCAAACAGGCTCTTCCCAAGAAAGCAGTTAGCACGTGGGGTTTTTCCTGAGTCCTGCCTCTCCAGGAGGTGCCCAAAGTGAGATCACATACTCTGTGGGGTGGGAGCAGGGCGCCTCCTGAGGGAGATGAATAGCAACCCCCTCCTGGTTCAGACACCCTGAAACAGTTGGACTGGCGGCTGGCAGCCCAGTTTGTTCACCTATCACCTCTGCCCTGTGCCACTCCCTGGGAAGCCAGACAGACGCTCTCCCTGCCCTCACAGCCCACAAGGATGGAGAGCAGCCAGGCAGCCACAAGTCAAGGTGGTGCGAAGGGACGAGGGCAGCAGGGTCTGTCCTGGGCGTGCTGGTGCCCCAGGCGGGAAAGCGGTGGGGCCTGTGAGGCTGTAGGACCCAAGAGGCAGAGTCTGATGTCAGTCTGGCAAGTCCTTGCAGAGCTCTGAGCTGGGGTCAGTCTGATCAGACTTGTAATTCATCCAGGGGTTCATCCAGGGATGGATTAAAGAAGGCAGGAGTGGAGGAGGGAACTCTGGGCGGTTGGATGCACTTCCAGAGTCATGGACTAGGGCCGTTGCCGTGGGCCTCGAGAGGGATGCATAGGTTAGTTCAGAAACCCATCTCACTGGCAGGAAGAGGTGAGGGGTGGGCCTCCTGGCACTGGTGCCAGCCACGTTCTTTGGGAGAGTCTGGAGCAGGTTCACAACTATTCCATGAGCCCCCAGGGCCCATCCAGGAGGTGTTGGAGTGTGGGAATGGGGCAAGAAGCCATGACCTGTGCCTCTGTCCCCGGTCTACCTGGGACATCACCTCAGCCAGGTCTTAGAGACTGGGTAGTTCCGTGGGAGTGGCCCTTGGCACCAACATGTTGCTGCCTCTCTCTGGGGATGATCCCCTTTGCAGTGGTGAGGGGACCCAGGAAACCATTGGCAAAGCCTAGGGGGAGGCCGTGCTGGGAGCCTTGCTGTGTGCAATCCAGAAGTGGCCTTTTGGTAAAGTGGAAATAGCTCCCGAGGTTTGAAGTTCCGCCCCTCCATTGACATGGGTTCATCGCACCTCCTTAGGTTTGGGGACAAGAGTGGCAGTACCATTCCTTAAGTCTTTCATATGTGCAAGTGCTCTGTGTTTTAGCGACCCTCAGAAAGACCCTGCAAGGTCCAAATTCTTCGCCCCAGTTTCAAGGGGGCGGCTGCAGTCAGGGAGACGGTCACTTGCCCGGTCACACAGCAGAGGCTGACTGGCGGCGGGCAGCCTGGAGTCAGGCTCTGTCAGCTCCAGGGCCTGTGCTCTTCTCTGTCCACCTGGGGGGGTGGCGGCGCAGCTACCCGCGCAGGGGGGACGCTCTGAACCAGAAAGAGGGAGGGGCTCCGGGGTGCGGGGGTAGGCCTGCGACTCCAGCAGGGTCCCTTGGTGTCACCAGCCCTGCCTTCTCTGTCTACCCAGATCTACCCCAACGAGAGACACAGTATCCGCTGCCCCGAGTCCGGCGAGCACTACGAAGTCACGCTGCTGCACTTTCTACAAGAATACCTCTGAGGGCCCCTGGGCACTCGGCTGCACATTCAGAGCACAAGTGGCTTCACCGCCGCCACCAACACCACCGGGGGACCAGGCGGGAAGGAACGAGTGGCCTCACAGCCACCAACCCTGCAGTGCCCTCTCCTCAGCCCCAGCTGGACCGCCCCAGGCCCAAGAACCACCGCCTTCACGTCCCGACGCCTTTTATCATTTTTTAAAATGCTCCTGGATTCTCTGCCTGCTGCTTCTCGGTTGCCAGGACAGAAGGACAAGGCCAATATCCACGAGGCACTTCCTAAAGCCATCCTCTCCTCGTCCCGTTGTCCGGGAGCGGGAGGCCTGAACTCCACTGGCCACTGGAGAGGCTGGGTCTGCCTCCTGGGCCCTGACCCGCCACCGCACCCAGCACAGAAGCATGCAATTGCCTTTTCTCCCCACCTGCCCAAGTTCTTACATGTGTTTTGTTTGGGGGACGTTTTTCACAATTATTTAAAAGACAGAAAGCAAGGGGTGCCTAAATCTAGAATTGGGGTCTACCGCTGAGCAATGGGCTTCAGCCCAGTCAGCACCTGGGGAGCCCCACCTCTCTCGAAGCCCAGATGGGGAGCGGAGGCCGGCAGGTGTGAGCCATGCACGTGATGCAGGGCCGCTCTCCTGGGCCCACCTCCCCAGCTTTCAGGTAGGCTCTGAACTCGTCCAGCTTCCGTCTCTGCTGCCTAGTGGCTGGTGCCCACTCCCCAGCCTGCCGGCCACACGCATCTGCCTGGCCTGCACAGACCGGTTTCCAGGGTTGGGAGTGGAACCATCCCCACCTCAGGGTTATCTTTACTCCTTCCTTTCCCTCCCTGCCAAGAGTTCTGCCAGGGGTGGGCAAAAAAAAAAAAAAAAAAAAGAAGAAGAAAAAGGAAAAAAATACCCACCAGAAACAAACCACCTCTACATATTATGGAAAGAAAATATTTTTGTCAATTCTTATTCTTTTATAATTATGCGTGTAAGGAGTAGGCTCATTAAACGATTCCAGATGGAAGCGTTGCCACCTGCCCGAGGTTCCTTCTAAGCCCTGGGGGTGGGGATGGGGCCTTTCTGAGTGTGTGGAAGCCTGTACCGTCTGCCACCCTTTCCCGGGCGATGGCACCCGAGGTGCAGCATCCTTCTGGCTGAGTGCTCTGTGGGCCACCATGACCTCCTTTTGCAGCGGTGCTTGTCCAGAGATGACTTCATGGTTCAGAGGTCTAGAAACCCCCCTTTTTATGTTTGTCCCCATTGCAGAGAGGCCTGGGGAGACTGCCTGTGTCGACGGCATGTGTAGTCCTAGAGCTTCTGACGACAGGATGGTCTTGCTGAGTGCAGTCACCCCTCCCGTCCTTTGAGAAGCTCCACTTTTTTTTTGTACCTTCACACGAAGACATTTGTTCATTGCTTTTTAGAGAAAGGAAGGGTGGGGGAGAGAAACATCGATGTGAGAGAGAAACATCAATTGGTTGTCTTCTCGCATGCACCCTGACTAGGATCAAACCTGCAAAGCAAGTATGTTTTCTGACTGGGAATCCAACCTGCAACCCTTTGATCTATGGGAGGTCACTCCAACCAACTGAGCCACACCATCCAGGACTCCACTTTTATTTATTTTTTTTTAAAGATTTTTATTTATTTTTTAGAGAAGGTGAGAGAAACATCGATGCGTGAAACATCAGTTGGTTGCCTCTCGCACGCCCCCAACTGGAGATCTGGCCCACAACCCAGGCCTGTGCCCTGACCATGAATTGAATAGGTGACCTTTCCATTCACAGGCCAGTGCTCAATCCACTGAGCCACACCAGCCATGGCTCCACTTTTATTTTTAATGGCTTTAAAAAATGAACTTAGGTATAAAAGGGTATGGAGAGGGAAGATACCCTCCCTCCCACCCAACAGGTAAGCCCTCCTCAGTCTCTTTTATTCTCACCTGAGGACAATTTTTTACTGCTTTTTAGCAAGAGAGGAAGGGAGAGAGAGAAACATCCATGGGAGAGAGAAACATCAATTGGTTGCCACCTGTAAGCACCTGGACGAGGGATTGAACCCACAACCTATGTGCCCTGACTGGGAATCAAATCTGCAACCTTTTGGTTACTGGTGATGCTCCAACCAACTGAGCCACAGTGGCCAGGGCCTTAGTCTCTATTTTTAATAAGTGCATTCTATTCAGCTTTGTGAATGTGCCATAATTTATTTTGCCAGGCACCTATCAAGGGATAATATAAGTTATTTGGGGCTTTTTGTATTCATCAGCATAAATCGGGTCAGCTGGCCTCCTTTGTAAAGAGCCAGATAGTAAATATTTTGGACTTTGTGGGCCAGATAGTCTGTGTTCCAATTACCCAACTTTGCCCTTATAGTTCAAAGGCAGCCACCAACATAGGTAAATAAGTAGGCATGGCTGTGTGCCAATAAAACTTTATTTATAAAACCAGGCAGCTGGCCGGATTTGACCTACAGGCTGTAATTGGACAAACCCTGGTATAAATGATACTGCAACCAACAGCCTTGTACATATTTTGGGCATATGTTTGAGTTTATTGGGTAAATTCCTAGAATTATGAAAGGGCATATTCATTTTTTATTTTAAAGAATTCTGTCAAGTTGCCTTCCAACGCGAATGCCTCAGTGTGCTCTTTGCCAGGAGAGAAGCGTGCCAGCTTCCCCACTCCTTCCCCGGTATTACGTGTCATCATTCTTGCCCTCGCCAGTCTTACAGGCGCAACATGGCGTCTCACAGTAACTTCCCTCAAATTTTTTTTATTTGTTAAGACACTTGTTTACTAGTAATTCATGTATTGTCATACAGGTTGCAAGTTGAACTATGTTGCTGATTTCAAACTGTTTTACAGGTAGGAAGCTCAGCCAGTGAATGCTTAAAATCATCTCGGGAGCACGAAGTCTTTCACTTAACCCACCATGAAATGGAGTGGAAAGGGAACTAGTCATAAGTCACAGAATGATAGAAATCGGTGAGAAAGGGGACACTGGGGTTGCCCCAGGAGGCTTGGCAGCTGAAAGCAGGAACTCTGCACCAGAGCCTTCTATCCCTGCCTCACTCGGTCAGCACTCAGATTGTCACGAGACAACATCCATCAGCTAAACTTCAGTTAGTCACATTCCTGCCCCAGCAACGAGGTCAGGAAAGGGAAGTGGTGTGCCAGCAGGTAGGGGAAATGAGTGAGGGGCAGCTACAAAAGGACTGTCTCAATGTCTCAGAGGTGGCAGGTTAGAAATGTTTGTTTCTTCCTGTGGATACATGGCCACTGGTTTCCTTCGCCACTGGTGGGGACCCGTCAGCAGAGGGCTCCAGATACTGCGTGAGGTTTCCCTTGCGCATGCCTGATTCCTGGTGCAAGCGCTCATCTCTTTCCTAACTGGCAAGGACCCGTATGTGATATAGACATGAAACCCTGTGTCATATCAGTTGCAGATATTTTCCTGGCTTGTTTGCCTTCCAAACATGTTTATGGTATTTAAAAAAAATAACTAGACACATAGGAAGTTGCAAAAAATAGCACAGAGTCCTGTATACCCTTCACCCAGCTTACATCTTAACCCTAGTGCACTGTCAGCCCAGGCAACTGGCAGGGCAATGCCATTAACTAGACTCTAAACCTTATTCTCATGGTATCAGTTTTCACATGCATTCACTTCTGTGTGTGTGTGTGTGTGTGTGTCCGTCCCTGTTCCACTTTGTCATCTGAGCAGATTCCTGTAACCACCACCACAATCACAACACAGAGATGCTTATTCACCACCAGGAGCTCCTGTGTGCAGTCCCCTTACACCACACCGACCCCACTCATGGTGTCCTGACATAGGAAGTCCATGACATTTGTGTCATCGTCGTTTTGTGTTTTTAGGACTGCTGGATTTTATGTCATGATTAGAAAGCTTTGGAATGATGGCTTTTTCTTTTAATTCCTTCAGTGTTTTTTTTTTGGGGCAGAAAAGAAAAACAAGAGGCTTGGGGCTCTTTTTCTGAACATGCACACAAATAAAACAAAGCATTACATAAAATCAATGAAACAAACCTACCCCTCTCTAGTAGGAGGCCCCATCAGCTCACAGTTGAAATGCAGTGCCCGGTCAGCAACAGCTCTGGGCCGCTGACTGGGCCCTTCACTGTGACAGCCTGAAGGTCAGACACGGCGTGAGAGCAGGCAAGACGGGGACGGAGCCCGGGGCCCTGCTGCGCAAAACACCAAAGAAATGGACGGTGGTCCGAGTCATGGAGCCAATTTCCAACGAATCCAAAGCAGCCAGCTGCAAGGAGGAAATTTCTTTGCTGCTGCCAAAGAAGAATGATTCTGGGGTTAAGATTATTTCCGGAGCCTCCTGGCTTCCCTGGAACTGACCTTCACCCTGTGTATGGGGAGGTGTGTGGGGGGGTTGGGAGTTGAGAGCTTTGAGTTCCACAGGGAGTGGAATGCAGCCCAGCCTAGGGTTTACCCGTGACCTTTTCTCTCTGCATTCTGTTCTTTCTTTTTTTTTTTTTTTTAAGATTTTATTTATGTACTTATTATTAGAGAGAGAGGAAGGGAGGAAGAAAGAGAGAGAGAGGAACAGCAATGTACGGTTGCCTCTCACATGGCCCTCACTGGGGACCTGGCCTGCAACCCAGGCATGTGCCCTGACTGGGAATTGAACCAGGACCCTTTGGTTCCCAGCCCGCACTCAATCCACTGAGCTACACCAGCCAGGGCCTGCATTCTGTTCTTTCAAGCCAGGAAGGACTAGGAAAAGTGGCTTAATTTTGGACAATCCAGACATGGCCATTGAGATTTTCTTGAAATTCTAAGCAATTTGTGACCAAAAAAAAAATTCCTTCTGTAATTGAAAACCTGTAGTTTCTTCACTGGCATCTAACACTAGCAGTAGCTAGAATTTTGTTTTTACCTGCATTTCCTCAGTTAATCCTTCTGGCAACCCCTTGAGGTAAGGATACTTTTCTTTTTAATTTTTTATTTTGAAATAAAAATTTCTTATAATTAGATCGAGGTCAAGCACTTCGGGCAGGAATTCCAGAGGCGCCACTGAGAAGGTGTATGTCCTCAGTGCATCCTGGGGTGATGGTAACTTCGACCACTGGGCTGTGGTGCTTTCTCCACTATAAGACCACCTTTTTCTCGTTGCAATTAATAAGTCTTGGGGGAAGAAAATTATTTGACACCATGCAAATATCCTGTTTCTCACCAAACCTTTTCCACCACCAATTTTTAGCATCCATTAATGGATGGATTTTGGCTGCAACGATTATGAGGTATTTGCCCAATGGTCATCTTCCATTTTCCTCATACTGTCTATACTTATTAACTTGAATTTTAGTGGCAATCTTTTATTTCCCTCATTCCTTTTACATTTACTAAGAGCTAAATGGTCAGTGACATAGCGACGAACAAAACTAAGACCACCTAGCCCACAGACACCCCGTGGACTGCCAAGCCACGCCCCAAGATGGCGGGGGGCGGGGCGCCTGGTCACGTGGTCGCCAGGCGCTGACGTGGCCTTGGGGGCTTGTCCAACGTGTCCCTCCTAGCGCCCCGTCCGCCGTTTGCCTCGGGGACCCGATCCCAACATGGCGGCGCCCAGCGGAAGGAGGGACGGTGGCGGAGGTGCAAGCCTGTGGACCACGCTGCTTCTGGTGGCCGTGGCGCTGAGGCCCGCAGAAGCGGTGTCCGAGCCCACGACGGTGGCGTTTGACGTGCGGCCCGGCGGCGTCGTGCACACCTTCTCCCAGAACGTGGGCCCTGGGGTAACTGACGCGGCTGAGCTGGAGGCTTGAGCGAAATGCCCGCGGGGACGGGGCCTGTGGAGGGGTTGCTGCCAGAGGAGGAGGGGACTCCGACATCGGGAGCGGGGCCTGAGGATGGGTGCCGACTTGGAGGCTCGCGACTTTGAGAGAGCTGGGTCTCTAGCCTGAGTCCCTGCTCCCTCTCACATGCCCAGCGCGCCCAAGCAGCCCTATTCCCCCAGACCCAGGCGAGTTCCCAGCCATTGGAGGGCAGGGCCGACACAGAGGTGGGGAGAGGGGAGTTGGGGCCTGACGGCTGCGCGCCTCCAGGTCCCGCAGAAGAAGGTTGGCCCTGTTGCAGTTCTGACGAGGGAGGAAGTGGACAGACATCGTTCCTTCCTTCTATTGCACAAGTTCCGCGTCTATTTCACTGTAGTGTGAGGCCAGGCCCTTCTTTGCCTAGGCAGCAGACCTACGTCTAGCCTAGTCCTCAACTTGTCGCTGCCTCTTCCATTCTCCTTTTTCACTGTCACTATTTATGAGTATTAACAGCAGGGTATTGTGCTGAATGCTTTATGTTAGGCCTATTTTGCAGATGAGGGAATAGAGGCTCAGAAAGGCTTGCACCTGTCCAAGAGCCACAGCAGTGCAGAATTGGGCCCCCAGGTGTTTGTGCTTGGCGTCCCAAAGCCCTAGCTCCTAGAGGGGTGGGTGCTAGAAGGGGTCTGACCTCCTTCCTGTTCTCTATTCTTCAGAAGCCACGTGGGTTGTTTGTACTGACCCAGGAGCTCACCAGTAGGGAGGCAGGCAGGGGAATTCTAGGTTGTCAGCCACTGACAACCTGGTGGGGATGGCTTCCAGGGACACCTGCCAGAGATATCTGCCTCCTTCCCCTTTAGAGTAGATGTTCAAAAGCAGGATCTTCTTGATTCTGGTTCTCAGAAAGACATCTTGGGACCCTGCACCTTAAGCCCTAAGGATTACCTTCTACCAAGACTTTTTTTTTCCCATTCCACTTTCTAGGACAAATATACCTGTATATTCACCTATGCTTCCCAAGGAGGGACCAACGAGGTGAGTTGTACAAAATTCCTTGTAATTTAGTATGACAGTATCCACTCTCATACAGAGATGCTCTCAGGGACAGTGGGGTAAGTTACACTCAGTGAATTATCCTTACTTAACCAATAAAAATGAGAGTGCTTACGTTAAATACTGAGGGTGTGTTACTCAATTTCACAGACTGAACAAATGTCTGGACAGAAAAAGGGACATGAGATGTGCATCTGCTATTCCCATGAGCCTTATTAGAGGTGTTGTATTTGTTTTCTGTGCTGCCAAACAAATCACCACAAACATAGCAGCTTAAAACAGCACCCATTTATCATCTCTCAGTTCTGGAGGTCAGAAGTCCTGGGAGCTCAGGTGAATGCTTCATTAGCCAAAATCAAATCAAGTTGTTGGCCGGAATGGGCTCCCATCAGTTTGTCAGCAGAATTCAATTCTTTATGGTGTAGGACTGAGGTCCCCATTTCCTTGCTGGAGGTTTCCCCCGGCTGGTTGCAGAAGAGGAAGTAAGAGATTTCAAGCACCAGAAGGGTGCTGTGCACCTTCGTCTGGTTTGAGGGGACCAACGAGACTGCAGGTGCCCTTTAGGTGGTGAGAACGGCCACTGCTGGCATCAAGGAAACAAGGGCTTCAGTCCTACAACCACAATTCTGCCACCACCACTAGAATGGGAAGAAGTACCCGAGCTCCAATGGGAACAGTCTGACCAACACCTTGATTTTGCTTGTGAGACAGATGACCCAGCCCCAACATTCCCTGCCCAGACTTTTTCCCCCCGCGTCTACCCCATCCCTTCCCCTTTGGTAACCATCAGCTCATTCTCTGTATCTATGGGTCTGTTTCTGTTTTGTTTCATATACGCATTTGGTTTGTTCATTAGAGTCTACATATGAGTGAAACCGTATATTTGTCTTTCTCTTTCTGGTTTATTTCACTTAGCATCATTACACTCTAGGTATATCCGTGTTGTTGCAAGTGGCAAGATTTCATTCCTCTTAAGTGCTGAATACCATATTTTGCTGAGTATAACGTGTTCCCATGTATAATGCACACCCATGTTTTTGGCCCAAACTTTCAGAGGAAAAAATCTTTCATTTAAAAAAAAATTTTAAGTATTTATATTTAGAAACAATACCGACTATTGTATTCCAGGGTATTATTTTGCATATGAATATTGTTATTACTTTCTAGAGTTACACTTTTAATGCAAAAAATACTTATTTTTTCAGGCAGAGAGGGAAGGGAGGAGAAAGAGTGGGAGAGAAACATCAATAGGTTGCTTCTTGGGGACTTGACCCGCAACCCAGGCATGTGCCCTGACTGGGAATGGAACCAGTGACCCTTTGGTTCCCAGCCCGCTCAATCCACTGAGCTACACCAGCCGGTGCTAGGTCTTTCATTCATTTTGAGTTTGTTTTTATATACGATGTAACAAAGCGATCCAGTTTCCATGTTTGACATGTGTGTCCAGTTTTCCCAGCACCACTTATTTATTTTTTTAAAGCTTTATATTTTTAAAGATATTATTTATTATTATTATTTTTTTAGACAGAGGGAAGGGAGAGAGAGAGGAGGAGAGAAACATCAGTGTGTATTGCCTCTCATGCGCCCCCTACTGGGGACCTGGCCTGCAACCCAGGCATGTGCCCTAGACCAGAAATCAAACCCACCATCCACTGATCCACAGGCCAGAGCTCAATCCACTGCACCACACCAGCCGGGGCTGTTATTTTGATTTTTATAGCTTTTCAGTATAGTTTGAAATCAGGGAGTGTGATACCTCCAACTTTGTTCTTTCTCAGGGTTGCTTTGGCTATTTGTGGTCTTTTGTGGTTCCCTATAAATTTTAGGATCATTTGTTCTAGTTCTGACATGAATGTTATTGGTATTTTGATAGGGATTGCACTGAATCTGTAGATTGCTTTGAGTAGTATGGACATTTTAATGTTATTACTCCTTTCAATCCATGAGCACAGTATATGCTTCCATTTAATCTGGATCTTCTTCAGTTTTTCTCCCCAATGTCTTTTAATTTTTGGAGTACAGGTCTTTTACTGTCTTGGTTATTTATTCTTAGGTATTTTATTCCTTTTGATGCAACTGTGATTGAGATTGCTTTCCTAATTTCTCCTTCTGATTGTTATTAGTGTCTAGGAACACAGGGGATTTTTATACATTCATTTTGTATCCTCTTACTTTACTGAATTCTTAGTCAGTTTTGGTTGATTCTATAATGTTTTCTATATATAGTATTATCCGTCTGCAAACAGTGACGGTTTCACTTCTTCCTTTCCAGTTTGGATGCCTTTTTTTGCTTGCCTGGTTGCCGCGGCTCGGACTCCCAGTACTGTGTTGAATGGGAGTGGTGAGAGTGGGTACCTTTAGGGGAGGAGCTTCCGCTCTTCACCACTGAGCATGATGTTAGCAGTGGGCTTGTGGTTACGGCCCCTGTCGTGTTGTTGAAGCAAGTTTATTCTGTACCCACTTTGTTGAGAGTTTTCATCATAAATGGGTGTTGAATTCTGTCAAATGCTTTTTCTGCACCTACTGAAATACTTACGTGATTTTTATCCTTGGTTTTGTTGATGTGATGAATCTATTAACTGTTATGTAGATGTTTAACCCGTCTCTCATCCCTGGTATAAATCTAACTTGATCAAGGTATATAATCCTTTTATTTTTTAAAGATTTTATTTTTACTTATTTTTAGAGAGAGGAGAAGGGAGGGAGACAGAGAGGGAGAGAAACAGCAATGTATGGTTGCCTCTCACATGGCCCTCACAGGGGACCTGGCCTGCAACCCAGGCATGTGCCCTGACCGGGAATCGAACCGGGACCGTCTGGTTCCCAGCCCACGCTCAATCCACTGAGCTACACCAACCAGGCAAGGTGTATAATCCTTTTAATATACTGTTGAAATCAGCTTGCTAGTATTTTGTTGAGAGTTTTGGCTTCTGTGCTCTTCAGGGTACTGGTCTGTAGTTTTGTTTTGTTTTTTTTGTAGTGTCCTTGTCAGGTTTCATGTCGTGGTATTGCTGGGCTTTTAGAATGAGTTTGGAAGCATTCCTTCCTCTTTAGTTTTTTTTTTTTAATAGTTTGAGAAAGATAAGTATTAATTTTTCTTTAACTGTTTGGAAGAATTCACTTGTGAAACTGTCTAGTCCTGAGCTTTGATTTGTTGGGAGTTTTTTGATTATTGCTTCAGTTTCATTGCTAGTAATTGGTCTGTTCAATTCTCTGTTAGTAGTAATTCTCTTTTCTTCCTGGTTAGTCTTAGAAAGTTGTATGTTTCTAAAAATTTACAATTTCTTCTATATTGTTCAGTTATTGGCATATAATTGTTTATAGTATTCTTTAATGATTCTTTGTATTTCTGTGGTGTCGGTTTTAACCTCTCCTCTTTCGTTTCTGATTTTATTTATTTGTGTTTTCTCTCTTTTTTTCTTGATCAGTTCTGCCTAAAGGCTTGTCAGTTTTATTTATTCTTTCAAAGAACCAGCTCAGATCATCGATGTGAGAGAGAAACATTGATCAGTTACCTCTTGTACACGCCCCAATCTGGGTGGGACCCAACCCGCAACCCAGGCCTGTGCCCTGATTGACAGTCCAGCCAGCGACCTTTGCTCCTCGGGAGAGCACCCAGCCAACTGAGCCACTCTGGTCAGGGCCTGTCCTCAGTGTTTAAAGTTCTTTTTTTTCGTTTTGCTATTCAGATTGTGTGATTTCCAGTATTCTGTCTTCCAGGTCACTAACTTGTTTTTCTGTATTAACTAATCTGTTGTTGATTCCTTCCCATGTGTTCTTCATCTCCAGTTGGTTCTTTGCCATGTTTTCTGCCTCTGTTGAAGTGCTCTCTGGGTTCCTTTGTACTGCTCTCAAGTTTGTGGAGAATTATGATCATTTATTTATGTGTATACATTCAAGTAACTTTAATTTTTTTTAATTGATTGATTTTAGGGGAGGGAGGGTGGAGAGAGAGAAACTTCAGTTTGTTGTTGCACTTACTGATGCGGTCACGGGGTGCCTCCTGTGTGTCCTGACCGAAGACGAACCTGCAGCCTGG
>PVJI01010663.1:0-59398 GCA_004026765.1 Micronycteris hirsuta | reverse complement strand
AGCAGGGTAGGTCGGGGCAGGATCAGAGCAGGGTCCTGTGGCTGCAATGACGTTCTGCACTTCTAGCTCTTCTCTGGTCTTCAATCCGAGAAAGCAGGGACACCCCCCCATCCCCCCCCCTGCCCCCAGCCTCTCCCTTCACGATCCCTCCCTTTCTCCCCTCTTCACTCTGCCGGACTTGAGGACACGCAGTTTGAACCTGTAGCCATTAGGTGGCGCCACAAAACAACCTTTTAAAGCTCAGTGACTTTGACCTTCCTCCCCGAGGCCCAGACATTCAGTCCAAATAAATATTGAAAGCCACAGCTCCAGAAACCGGCAATGGTGGTAGCCTCTTCACAATTAATCCAAAATAATAGTGTCCCGATTCAAAGGCAGGTGATGTTCGCCCTTCAGGACACCCCTGGTGTACTAAGGCCAGGTGCAAAGGAGAGCCCTGGGCCCCTGGAGCAGCCCCACCCCGGCGGCGGCCCCTCCCTGCTCACCCCGCTGGGTGTCAGAATCGCAGCAGGACTTCCCGCCTTGGAGGGAAAGGGGAGCGAAGCCAGAAGCGCACAGGACACAGAGGTCCGGCGCCCTTCCCCAGGGTCCGTTCCCAGTCCTGCGTCTGCCCTGCCCGGAGCTTGTGCTGTCCCCCGTGGGGCGCGGTTCTGGATAACTTGACACACGCAACCATTTGTCCTGAGGAAGTTCTGCTGGATTCTTCCCTGCGGGCGGCCAGACTGCGGAGTCCAGCTGCCCACACCCCCTCCGGGACCAGGAGCCACTTCTCCCTGAGGCTCGATATTGCAGGGACGAGCATACTCACCTGTCCAATAACGGCCCAAGGAGCGTCACCTCCGGGGATGCCGAGTGGCCGGCAGGGTGCTGAGGGTGAGGGTTTAGGTAATGGAATCTTATCTAAATCTTTTGTTGGAGCAGGCTTCCTCTGACCCCCATGCCATGAGTGACGGGGGCTCCACCTCATTATTGCCAGGGACCCCCACTTGGCCTCTGTTGACACCCAGGGGAGCAGGGCTCCTCATTACTGCTGGGCGACAGTGGGGGTTCCAGCTCCCCACCTGGCCCGCTGATCCCACCTGGCAGAGAGAACAGGGCACTTGGTTGCGGCTCCCCCTGGTGGGCCCTACTGGTACTGCAGGGGACCCGGCCTCCTGGCCTTGCTGGAGGATCAGCCCCCGCCCTTGCACTTGGCCTTCTTGGACACCTCCCAAGTGTGGGGGCGCAGGGTGTCCGCTGGTTACAGCTTGGGAAGGGGGGCAGTTCAGGCTCCGCAGTGGGCCTGTGCTGTTGGGGCTCAGTGGCGTTTGGCTGAAGAAGGGCTGCGGTTTGAACATTTCCTGTCTTGCTGGGCTGCTTTGCCTTCCTGGTTCTCTGGGTCCAGAAAACAGCTTCGGGGATTTCGTTCATTTCTTCGTTTGTGTTTTGTCTGCGCCTCCCTGTTGGTGACGTCTGGTTCCCTGCTTCTCCGGCGCTCTGTCGGGGGTCCTCGCGGCAAAAAGAGCGGTTCCCCCTGATCCAAGGCCCCCACTGACCTGTCTTCCTCCCTCCACCTTCAGAGTCCTCTTCTGCTAGTTTATATACGGTGTTCCTCAACACCGTATATAAATAACATATATGTGTTGTGTATAATAATAATGTGTTGTATTTTCTCTTTTTTTAATATTTTATTTATTTATTTTTACACAGAGGAGAAGGCAGAGAGAAAGAGAGGGAGAGAAACATCAGTGTGTGGTTGCCTCTCAGGTGCCCCCTACTGGGGACTTGGCCTGCAACCCAGGCATGTGCCCTGACTGGGAATCGAACCAGCAATCCTTTGGTTCCCAGGCCTGTGCTCAATCCACTGAGCTACACCAGCCAGAGCTGATGTGTTGTATTTTCATTCAGCTCATTGTATTTTTAAAAAAATTTTTGAGACTCCCTTTTTGAGCCTGGGACTAATCAGAAGTGTATTATGTAGTTTCCAAGTGTTTGGAGATATTCCTGTTATTATTATTTTTTTTCGTTACTGATTCCCAGTTTGAATCCACTATGGCCATAGAAAAACTTCTGTGTGGTTTCCAGTGTTTGACTCTGGTTGGCGTTGGTTTGGTGGCCCACAAAGTGGAATGTGTTGGTAAATGTACTACAGATGCTTTTAAAAGAAGTGTGTTCTCCAAAGGCTGATTCGATCCTGCTGGTTGATGTGGCATTCTGTCCGTTGTTGAGGGAGGCATGTCTTCGAGGTGTCCCGTCGTGACTGCCGTCATTTCTCCTTTCGATTTGATCGTTTTTTTCTCTGCCTATTTCGAAACTCTGCTGTTTGGTGCATACGTATTTAGTATTGTTATGCCTTCTTGATGGATTGGATCTTTTATCATTTTGTAATGTCCCTCTCTCGGTCCCTGGTAATTGTCTTTACCCTAAAGTCTGCTCTACGTGATAATAGATTCACTTCAGTCTTCTTTTGATTAATGTTTGCATCTCATATGTTTTCCCATCCCTTTGTTCGCTATAACTATAGCATTATATTTGAACTGAGTTTTTCCTCTTTTTTTTTTAAGATTTTATTTATTTTTAGAGAGAGGGGAAGGGAGGGAGAAAGAGAGGGAGAGAAACAGCAATGTGTGGTCGCTTCCCACATGGCCCCCACTGGGGACCCGGCCCGCAACACACACATGTGCCCTGACTGGGAATTGAACCGGGACCGCTTGGTTTCCAGCCTGTGCTCAATCCACTGAGCCACACCAGCTAGGGCTGAGTTTTTCTATTTTATAGCTGTTATATAATAGGGTCATTTTTTTTAGAAATGTATTGATCTCTCTTTTTAAATTTATATGTGTAAACCATGTATATTTAATGTAACTACTGAGATTCAGGGCTTAAGTCTGCCAATTGATTTTTGTTCTTTCTTTGTTCCTCCTTTTATTTGTTCCTCTGTTTTTATCCTGCCTTCCTATGGGTGACTTGAACGTTGTTTTAGAATTCCATTTTGATTTTTCTATAATTTGTTAAAAATTAAAAAAAAAAAATCCTCACCCAAGGATATGCTTGAGAGATGGTGAGAGAGAGGGAGAGAGAGAGAGAGAAGCATTGATTGGTTGCCTCTCATATGTGCCTCAACTGGGGGTAGAACCCGCCACTTAGTTATGTGCTCTGCCCGGGAATCGAACCTGCAACCTTTTCATGTACAGGACGATGCTCCAGCCAGCGGAGCCACCCAGCAAAGGCATGATTTTTCTACACTTTTTGAGTGTCTCTCTTTGTACGGATGCCTCATTGGTTGCCTGGATATCACTCCCCAGCGTAGGTGTTCACAGAACAAAGAGGAGGAGATGCCGGCGGGTATGTGCTTCCTTCCTCAGGGCAGCGAGTGACTTGGCACTGTGACTTCTCCTCTCACCGTTTTCTTGACTGGCAGGACCGTCCCTGAGAAAGGCCGTGTCCCCCACTTGGCGAGAAGACCCGGGTTTTGTGCGGCGGTCAGCGTCCTGAGATGCACGCGCTTCTGAAATACACAGCGGGGCAGCTGGCCTTCCCTGGCCCCAGCCCGCCTCATTGGGCTCTTTCTTCCCTGCCTGGACACAGAGTCCTTCCTCACTGTGTCATCCGGTCAGGGTGCCGGCCCCAGCGGGGGCCTTAGGTTTCCAGGTTTAAACTGCCGGGCTGACAGGAATCACCGTGGTTTCCGTGGGAAATATCAGCATTGGTTTTCCTGTGGCTGGAATGAAATTAGCATAATGGTGTCCCCATGCCACCGCAGACGCCGAATCGATTCTGGCGTGCCACGCCATGCAGGCGGCAGGCAGATTCTGGCCAGATCACCCGACTGCACAGCACAGCCGACCTGGGGCTTTTAAGTCCCCGTGGTGACGGAAAGGAGGAGCAAAGACGCGCCGAAGCTCTGCTCTTCTCAGCGGAGAATAGGAAGGAACCGACGCAGTGTGTTTTGTTTGCTTGCGTGTTTGTTCAAACACACTCTGGACAAGTGGCAAAGGATCCAGATTTCATGAGCGCGGAAAATACTTTCTAGCTGTTGCTGTTTGCGCTCGTTTTCCCAAAACATGTAAGAGACCGGGTGGAACAAGATGACAATTCAAAACTTCTCGATCGAGTGTACGTTTTGCAGAAAGTCGTGACTCATCCTGTTGACTTGGTTCAAAATCAAACTCAGTGTTTTTTGTTTTTTTTTTAAATGTGTGGGAGAAGGAGTCAGCATTTGTCACTAGAAAAAAGCGTCAGAAAAACAGAATAGCGAGGATCGATGGAGCAGCAAGGCAAGGCTGAACATCTGGAAACGCCCAGGCATTACGTCTTTTTTATAAATCACGTGCCATGAGACGCACACCAGGAGGCATTTCAAGAAAACCCAGCAGCGTCCAAGGCAGGCAGCAGGTCCCGCCGTAGGTGCTGCTTACTGTATGCCGTTCATTGCAGGATTATTAGAAGTTGGGGGGAAGCCCTGAGCACATAGGGGAAATGCTTATACATAGAGGAAAGGCTTCCTAATAAATGAATCAAGATATTGCAATATTGCCCTGGCTGGTGTAGCTCAGTGGATTGAGTGTGGGCTGTGAACCAAAGAGTCGCCAGTTCGATTCCCAGTCAGGGGCACATGCCTGGGTTGCGGGCCAGGTCCCCAGTAGGGGGCGCCTGAGAGGCAACCACACACTGATGTTTCTCTCCCTCTCTTTCTCCTTCCCTTCCCCTCTGTCTAGAAATAAATTAAGAGCTGTCGAAATATTCTGATTCTTTGCAAACAAACCTCCACAAATCCTACGCAAATCCTAGAGGTGGTGGTTAGAACCCATGGGATGGGCTCTATGCTTTTGCTGAAGAAAACCTGTAAGAAAAAATTTATATTGCATTATAAGGAAACATTTTATATATTTATGTCTATGCTTCTTGAGACTTTTGCCTCCGGGAGGGCAGCGTGGCCACACTTTTCCCAGCCCCTCCCACGAAGTCCAATGGAAAACCCCGGACACGCCGTGTCGAACAAACTCGAGGCGGCTGGGAAAAGTGGAGAGAAGGGAGGTGTATTCAGAACCTCAGGCCCAAGAGAACAACAGGGATGTGAATTCTCCAAGGCTTTTTTAAGCCTCTTGCAGCTCAAAGAAAAAGGTGGCGACCCCCATTAAACACCAAAAGATGAACAGAGAAAAATATACAACAAATACAACCGGCAGGCTGGAGTCAGAAAGTTTGGGACTTGCTCCTCCAGGCAACAGCCAGGGCCCCTGTTCCCAGGGCGTCCGTGGAGGCTTCCTGGGAAGGGGCACAGGGAGGAGGCACCCTCCCTGCCACCCTGCGGGGTTTCAGTGGAGGCCAGTTGGGGAGCCGGACACGGGTGTGTTCGCAGAGGCCAAGTGCAGGGCAAGAACGGCTCCGCCCACCGACCGCGGCAGGGCCAATCCCCGCCCTTCCTCGGCCGACTGCTGTCAATCAATCAAAGCCTTCTAAAACTGCAATGCCAGTAAGACCTAGACTCTCATAGTACCCACAATGGTTAGTCTTCAGTTAAAAAACAAAACAAAACAGAGTTATACCAAGAACGAGAGGAACAGAAACTCGAGCGGAAAATGACGATCGATGTGAATGCTTAGGTAGCAGATGTTCAGATTACTTGACAAAGATCTGAAGGCAGGTGCTTCAGTGAACAATGACCACGTGCTTGAAACCAACACAATAAAATAAAATAAAACAGGAAAGAGAATGTGTCAGCAAACAGAAGCCCTGACGGAGAACCGAACGATACTGTACCAAATAAAAATGCAATAACTGAGTCACCCCTATACCGACCACGGGTGTCCCGAGCAAAGTCTGCTTGACCATTTTATCACGTGTCACAGCTGGTTTTCGGCGACAGGTGAAACTCTGGGATCTCGGTCAGACCTTGGAGTGGTGTGGGTGTTCACTCTGCACCTGTCAGCCGGGCTGAGGGGGTGTCCTCTGGATGTAGGTGCAGGGGGGTGCCTGCTGTCATAGAGGCACAGTGACGGCCAAAGGGACCCCAGCGGGATGGAGCAGCAACAGGCTGGCCTCATCAATGCTACCTGGGCCGGCCAGGTGAGTGCGCAGCCTCCAGGCTCCTCGGTTCAGTACCCTTCTGCCTGGCCCCGCGCTGCGCCCTTGGAAGGCAGAACATAACCTCTCGCTATATCTGCCCTCTCCCCTGCCCCAGCCGTTCAGAGAGGACGCCCAGCAGGCTCAGGGGCCACCGAGGACACGATCCCCCTCAGCCACCTGTCTGCAAAGCGGGGGCCTCTCCCCTGGCACCTCCACCTGTGGGAAGGAAACTTGCTTTGACGCTGCTCCTCAGGGGGGTCTCCAAGGGCTTGGCGTGACTTTTCCAGGCTGGAACAGCCCCCAGCGGGGCTGAGCAAGCTGAAGAATTAAGCTTTATTAGAGAAATCTTAGAGAAATGTCCCAAAGCCGACGAGTCATCCAAACACCCCCCACTCACAGCTACTCCTTAGCTTCACCGCCCAAACATCACAACACAGGAGTCTCTCTTCCTGCCAACTTTCATGGTTTTCTTTTCATTGCTTTTTTAATAATGGGGCTGAGTTCTCGAGGTAGCAAGTGCCCGACCAGCCGGGAAAGGCGCTGATGTTACCCTCCGCTGGCAGCTTCCTCGTCTTGGCTGGGGGAGTGCAGGTGGACTGGGCTCAGCCCACCGCCTCCTCACCCCGCCTGCCCCGCACCGCCCCCCACCATCATCTCCTGCTCAGACCGCCTTCCTCCCGGAGCCCACCCTCCCCCGGTGCTAGGCACTGGGCGGCGTGGCGGGAGGAAGGCGCTAAGACGCGGTGCTTGGACGCTCACCAGCGGGCTGTCGGGTGCTCCCTGCCGAGGGCTGCGGCGCGATCTGGAGCCGGGCCCTGCCGGAAGCATTTACTGGGGGAGGGCTTAATGGAAGCTAGACGACACCTTTGATACCCACGAGTGTGTCAGGATTAAAAGTAAAAAAAAAAATCGAATCGCCTCTGCCTGGTGTGGATGCTTCTATATTCCTGTTTTGGTCTTTTTGCCGAGCCATCTGCTGGCATAATTGCTGCAGACACCCACGGGCACCGAACTGCTGGCCCGGCTGCCCTGCTTCTCCGGGAAGACCAAGCGCACGCCTGCCGCCCTCTCTCGGTTCCTGTCCACGGCCGCCTCTGAGGCCGTTCATGATCTGCAGGGAGATGCTCCCGGCCACTGGTGACTGGCCCGTCGTCACGTTGCTGGCGAGGACCCTCAGCGCTGCTGTCTTCTCCTCAGTCCGCATCCCTGGCCTCGCTGAGGCCTCTGGGTCCCGCGTCCACCGGGGCGGACGGGCCCTGGGCCGTCTCCGCGCTCCCCCTCGCTCCTCCCCCCCTGGGTTACAGTGACAGAGCCACGGTGCGCCCCGGAAATCCCTCTGGGGAAGTTGCTATAGAAACTGCCGGTGTGGGTGTTCGGGAGGCTGCGGGCGACTCCTCCTGGGCTGCAGCACCTCTCACGGGACCTCGGTCCCCGAGGGCGGAGGAGGAAGCCACCCTGCCCCTGCTCTGTTTGTCCTTGGGCTCGTGGAGTCCTGTCCCTTCCACTCAGAGCCCGTGGCACCGAGGCCTGCAGGGCCACCGATGTCCAGGGTGTCAGGGATGACGCACGGCCGGAGACGGAGGGAGCACCACTGGGCCACAGTCTCCCCCAGGTTGGCATGCAGCGGGGAGCCTGCCCCCGCCTGGCTGTTGGATGTAACCCCTACCTCCCACCTCCCGCAAAGACCTGCAGTGCTTGGCTCTCAGAGAGGTCAGCTCCACCAGCCCCAGACTCACGAGGCAGCCCAGGGCAGGTCAGCGACCTCCGCACGGCTGTGCCCCGCTGCTCAGAACAGCCCCGTCGGCCGGACGGGGCCTCCGACCTGCAGACCCACAGCCGAGCTCGCAGCCCCGCTCAGCCACCTCCTAGCTGTGTGCCCGCCGCCCTCTCTGCAGCGGCTGCACAGTGACCCCCACGGTGACCTGAGCTGCTGTCAGCCACCCCGTCGGGAGATCTCACAGCCCGCCAGGAGCCCTGCGGGGCGAGGGGCACGCAGGTGCCCCCCCAAACATGCAGCTCCAAGGCGGGTTGAGGACCAGCAGCCACGGGGGGCCCACCCGTGAGAACCTCAGTTCAGAGGGGCCCCGGGGTGGGCAGGGCCGGTGGCCGCCCGCCTCCCCCCGCCCCCCACGGCACTCGGGGCCCTTGATGCCACGTGTTGACAAAGGACCGGATTTTCACAGGGTTGCCAGTGAAATGTTCTCTTTTCGCACCGTTCTTAAAATAAATCTTGCTGAAGGGAGGGTTTCACAGCGGAGAAGTGACAGATATATCCTGTTCTACATAAGATGACTAATAGCCCACAAATGCTCCCAAGAAGCATCAGCTGGGGGACGTCGGAGACAGAAGAGGCGCAGGAGACGCGGGCCGGCGGCCCGTATTGGGGGGGTGGGAGGCCAGGCACGGGCGGCGTCTGAATCCCACTGCTCCGGACGTGTACTGGGCACCCGTCGTGGGTGAGAGTCTGTGCTGGACAGGGGTGGGCTCGGAGGTGTAAGGATGGGCTTGTGCCCTGGTCCACGGGGGATGCACTAGGGGGTCACGACCCAAGTGAATATAATCCTGGGCAGAACAGTGAGAAAAAAACAAAGACCACCAGAGTTCTGGAGGGTGGCCTCCCCTGCTCTAATGGGGGAAACAGAGGGCGAGGAGGCAAATTCTGGAAAGGGGTCACTGCCGCCGAGAGTGTCTGACAGGGAGCAAATCAGTAGTATATTCAGGAGAATCTGGGTTTGTTTTTTTTTAAAGGCAAATAGAAATCAAGTTTTCAAAGGAAAAAAGCCTGCCCGTCTGAACATTATCTAAAATATTTGAAAATTGAGGTTACGAGAGAAATTTGAAAAAGAATGTGTCATGCAAGACTGCATAGCCCTGTTTTCAGGAAATAATTAATGAATTAGTGTATTTTTTAAAATATTTTATTTATTTTTAGAGAGAAGGGAAGGGAAGAAGAAAGAGAGGGAGAGAAACATCAGTGTGTGGTGGCCTCTTGTGCGCCCCCTACTGGGGACCTGGCCTGCAACCCAGGCATGTGCCCTGGCTGGGAATCGAACCAGTGACTCTTTGATTCGCAGGCTGGCGCTTCAGCCAGGGCAGATTCATGTATTTCTTTATAAAAGAAAGGGATCAGACTGGACCTGGCTTCAGCAACCTCGGTGTTTGAGTTCTAGTTAAGAAAGGATTCAGAGCCAAACCTCCAACTATGAGAGATTTATTTGTTTAGAAAGTCACAGAGGCAGAAAAATGAGCGGCAGAAGGAACGGGCCCAGGAAACAAGTTACAGGTGCCAAAAAAAAAGGGGGGGCCCTAGAGCTTAGGAGATGGGAAGGTAATGGTAAGAAGGGGGGTCGCAGGGAAGGGGCTGGTGGGGGGGTCAGGCGGGCTCCATCCAGGGAGGAGGAGCCCCGAGGAATAGTTATTGGTAACAGGAAAGGTATCCCACAGAAGTGGAGAGGGCCCTGAGCAGCCGTCCGTCTCTGACCCAGTGTGATCTCGCGGGAGAAAGGACACCCGGCAGAAGTGGGGGCCAGACAGACATGTGACCCGCCTGGACATTCACGTGTCCCGCTGACTTGGACACGCAGCCACCAGCCTGCCTGGATCGTGACGTTTAAGGTCAAACTCTGACCATTCCGTGGCTGCTCAGTAAGGGTTGCTGACCCGAGGCACCTGGGAAGCCAGGCTGAAACCCAGAAACAAGACTTTTTATTTATTTATTTATTTTTAATTTTTAGAGAGAGGGGAAGGGAGGGAGACAGAGAGGGAGAGAAACAGCAGTGTATGGTTGCCTCTCCCATGGCCCTCACGGGGACCTGGCCCGCAACCCAGGCATGTGCCCTGACTGGGAATCGAACCGGGACCCTCTGGTTCTCAGCCGGTGCTCAATCCACTGAGCTACACCAGCCAGGGAAACAAGACTTTTAAAAAGTGAGCGGGGACGTCCTCAGCGGCGCAGGTGGCAGACACCAGCCTACAGGATGGGTTCAGACGAGGCTATAAACAGGTGAACAGATGCATAAGACAGAAACGACCGCCACCCCAATGTAAGGTCTCAAATACTCAGTTTTCAACAAGAAATCAGGGGACATGCGAAGAAACACGTGCTATCCATCAACAGGAGACAGAAACTTCTCTTTCTGAGGAGGCCCAAAGTGACTGTTATAAATGTGTGCAAAGACCTAAGGGAAACTACGTTTGTAAGAATAGAGCAAATCACCCTGGCTGGTGTAGCTCAGTGGATTGAGCACACGCTGCAAACCAAAGGGTCGCCGGTTCGATTCCCAGTCAGGGCACAGGCCTGGGTTGCAGGCTGAGTCCCCAGTGGGAGCACATGAGAGGCAACCACACATTACTGTTTCTCTCCCTCTTGTTCTCCCTCCCTTCCCCTCTGTCTAAAAATAAATGAATAAAATCTTAAAAAAAAAAATAGAGCGAATCCCTGGCTGGTGGCTCAGTTCGTGGGAGCATCGTCCTGTACACCTGAAAGTTGCGTGTTTGATTCCTGGTCAGGGCACATACCTGGGCTGTGGGTTCAGTCCTGGGAGGGGCGCCTAGGATAGGCAACCAATTGCTATTTCTCTCTCACATTCATGTTCTCTCTTTCTCTCTGTCTAAAATCAATAAACGTCTCCTCAGGTGAGGATAAAAAAAGAATAGAGGGAAAAGTATGATGACTTATCAAAGAGATAATATAAATAAAAGATACAGAAATTATGTAAAAAAGAACCAGATGGTAGTTTCAGAGTGGAAAAGCATTGCATCCTTGAAGAAATAATAAGACACTTGAGATTATACCAAAGATAATTTGTAAATACACTGAACACAGCCCAAGAGAAAAGGGGGCATAAAAGTAGTTGAAGGAAGAGTAGCCCCCCACACCCCCAAATTTGCCTTAAAGAAAAGTTTAACAAACTCTAAGATGAACTCCAAAGGTTCACACCTAGACACATGATCGTCACACTTCTGAAATGGAAAACCAGGAGGGACAAATGATTCATCGAGCTCAGGAAGAGCACAATGAGATGAGCAGCTCATTCTCAGGAGACTTCGCAGAAACGACGGAGTCTCGAAAGCGGCAGGGCGGCGTGTGCGAAGCACCGAAAAACCCGAAACCCGAAATGCAGATGGAGGGCAGACATTCCCGGAGAAAGAATGATAGAAGTCATTCATGGAAGAACTGTCCTTATGAGAAACACACACACACACACACACACACACACACACACTCCTTCAGGCTGAAAAGAAATAATATCAGAGAAGGACTTGGATCCACATGAAGAAATAAAAGCAATGGTGAAGGTAACTACACAGGTAAATAGAGATGACAGTATAAATACGTCCCTTCCGTTCTTGTTTTATTTCATTCAAAACACATCTGTATAAAAGTGGCTTTAACTAGACTGATGGTTGAACTTTAACATGTGAATGCATATATAATATAAATGGCAATTACACAGAGGGAAGGAAATGGAGCTTTATTAGAAAAAAAAATCTATATTTGACCCTTAGTGTGTTACTATTGATCTCAAGTAGGTTGTGAGAAAATGAAGGGGCATCTTGAAACCGCCATAAAAAGAAAGCCCTCAAAATATAGTAAAACCAACAATGGTGTGACGAAGGAATGAAAAGGGTGCCATAGAAATACCTACTTACCACCAAAAATATAATAAAAAAAGAAACGGGAAATTTAAAGAATAGGAGACAAAAATTAAGCAGCAAAACGGAGGATGTAAATTCAGTCATACGCATCGTTACGTGAAATGGAATCCCCCTTCTTCCCTAACAGATCCACTTGAAGTTGAATTTTCCTCTAATTAATTACCACGTTAGCAGCGTCCCTCAGTGCTGACCTGCTGCCATTCTTTATCCGTCACGAGCACATGCTTCATGGCCTCCCTTCCCCTTGAATTATTCAGCAATGCATTGTTTTCATTTCCGAAGGAATATGGCTTGGGGCTATATTTTATCATTGGTTTTTGGTGTTGAAGAGTTATTAGATATTATTATCGGATTTCCATGAAATAGATGACTTGGCATTCATTGACGTTGTTCCTGCGACTCAGTACCTTCCGACTTTGGTGAAATTCTACATAGTATTTACCTGGGTACAGAGTGATATGCACAGTAATTCACGCTCGCTGATTACGCTGTTCAACATTGTTTCTTTTGGTTCTTTGGAACTAGTTGAAACAGTTGCATTGAGAACTTTGTCAACTAAGTCTGACATCCGGTTTCTGTTTCTAAGAAACAGTTTCTTTCTTTCAAAGGTGTTTTCCTGCGTTTATGGGTATATTTCCTGTTTCTTTGCAAGGCTCATGATCTTTTAGTTGAAAATTGGACACTTGAAGCAACCTCCTCAGTCAGCATCACGTAGGGAATCGCAGCCCGTGATTGGCCAGCATCACTTAGGGAATCGCAGCCCGTGATTGGCCAGCATCACTTAGGGAATTGCAGCCGGTGATTGGCCAGCATCACTTAGGGAATCGCAGCCCGTGATTGGCCAGCATCACTTAGGGAATCGCAGCCCGTGATTGGCCAGCAGTTCGCGCTGAAATGTCTAGACCCAGTGAGGCTGAGGGTGCGTGTGTGTGGGCTGGGGAGCAGTTCTGCCGTGGCTCTTATTTCCCACCAGCATTCTCGTTTCTCCTCGGAGCACCCCGCTTGGCTGGAGGGGAGCAAACACCCCGGGTCCTGCTTGGTCTCTCTCGGGAGCCACCTGTGACCAGGAAAGCGTTTGAAGCCTTCCAGGCCACCAACCGTGAGTGGGAGTTTATGAAGGCGTCCCCGGCTGTCCTGCTGGTCTGTCGCGCACCCCAGCTCCTGTGTCACCTTGGGACGGATGAAGTCAAGCCTTTCGGCCTGAGGCACCGGCGGAAGGTGGTACAGGCACACCCTTGACATTTCCTCCATGTTCCCGATGGCGTGTTTCTCCTTGGCGGTGGGTGTTGCTACCTACAGAGCTGCCAGTTTCCCGAATCACCCGGTCCTGGTTGCTCTTTGCTTAATAGCTCTTCCTTCCAGGTACCTCTCTGCTCTCACATTTTCCCATGAGCAGCGAGATGAAACCAGGCCACGTCTTCCTTATGTGGCCCGGAAGTCTCCTAAGCTAAGTGAGAGAGTTTGTCCCTTACATGTTCTGTTGCAACATTCTCCAAGTCCCGTCTGGGGTTCCTCACCAGCCCCCGTCTTAAAGTCCACAGTTCCACCAGCAGTCTGCTGACGGTCACTGAGACATCCTGTAAGGGAATTTAGGATTTTTTTCCTGCTATGCCTGTCTCGTCTTCCAAGTTCTCTCTACCAGAATCCTTAGCCTCTGTGTCTCTGACCACTGCCCGGGCTTTTCCTGTGATGGTCCTCGAATTCTTCCAGCCTCTGGCCCCTGGCTGGCTCCAAAGCCACATTCTCATTTTTAGGTGTTCATTCCAGCACCCCACGTTCAGCATGGAAATCTGTGTTTGCTTTTTTCTGTTGCTGCTATAACACACTCACATCCAGCCATCAGGTGGGGTGACCGTGGAGAACAGAAACCCGCCGGGACCCACATCGTAGGTTACAGGGAAGTCCTGATGAACCTGAGCCCCGTCTGAGATTGAGCAGAAAGGACAAAGGCAGGGGTGCAGCGCTCGCTCTGTGGAGGGCAGGGGGAGCCCCCTGAGGTCTCCCGGCTCTTGAGGAGCTTCTGGGAACAGAGAGTAGGTGAGGACCCCAGCAGGACCTCAGATGGGCACCCTCGGGGGAAGACTGGAGAATCCCCCCCAACGCTTACGTCCAAGAGGGCGAATTACATGGAAAGTGTGTCTTCATTCCCAAGAAGGACTCGAGGTGCTGGGAGAGCAGATCAGCACCTGCTTTCTTCCTCCGCACGCCTCCCTGCAAAATGCGCGTGCAAGCGCCTGCGTGCTGACGGGCAGGGACACACGCGTGCACGCGCACGCACGCACACACTCCGCACTGACAGGATGTTTCACACCTCAGGTGGGTCTGTTAGCTTCAGATAAACATGCCTGGCAATCTGTGTTTGGATCTCATCGCCCTGATGAAAGGCATGCCGAACGCTTCCCAGCCAATGACTGCGCTCAAGATAAATGCATGCATTTATTCATCCTCGATAGTGATGATTAAGACGGAGTTCATTTCGCTGTAGTCTAGCAGATGTTTAAAATATAAATAAACTGACGGCAATAAAGGCTACCCTCCGCCCAGCCCCGTCTGAGAAACATGCTATTCTAGAGAGGGCTCGCTGGTCCTGGTAGCAGGAAATCACTCTTCTGTCCCCTTCCGCGTGCTGGGAGGATGAGATAAAGCAGGGACCAGAGAGATACCACTCAGAGAAGGGGCGGGCTCACCCTTTTATCTGAGAAGCCCAAACCCCAAACCTATTCTCCATTCTGGGCCCCCCTTCCCCTAATGGTTTGGTCCCCACTGCGGTTCCATGAGGTGCATTTGGCATGTATTTCTCTGCACCAGAAGGAATCGATTCATCCAGAAAAGACTTCGCTAAATAAATCAACTTTTGAAGTTCTCTACTGGGAAATAAATCTTGAGCAGGGATGGGTAGTTACGGAAATACACACCTGTAGCCTCATCCCTCCTGAGGCCTGTTGACAATTCCCAAAGCACTCAGCACCAAAAAGTCTTCCTTTTTTTTTTTTTTTTTGTAGTTTTAAAAAAAATTTTATTGATTGATCTTGGAGAGGGGAAGGGCTGGGAGGGGTGGGGAGGGAGAGAGAGAGAGAAACGTCAATTTGTTGTTCCCCTTATGGATGCATTCCTTGGTTGATTCTTGTATGTGCCCTGACCTGGAATTGAACCCACAACCTTGGCGTATCAGGACAACCGTCTAGCTAACTGAGCTACCCAGCCAGGGCAAGTCCTCCTTTAGTGACGCCCTGATAGTTTATTTGGGGTAGGCGGACGTACCCTGAGTGAGCAGCCCAGCTGCGGCCTGGGTGCCAGGTACTGCTTTGCAGGTGGCTGGTCTAGCGGACCGGCCATCCCTCCTGGGCAAGCAGTGTGCTCACCAGCCCCATGAAGGGTCCTCACCACAGAGCCTGGGCACGGTCAACCGTCAGAAATGTATGCGTTTAAACAGAAATAGAAACCGCGCTCACCCTCGGCCTCGGCGTTCCTGTTTCGAGGATACAGGGTTTAAACCTTTCTCAAGGACCGAGTGACACGGGAGGCCTTTGGGGGGCCTCACATCGTGCTCACATCGGGCCCCCGTTCTGGAACCCTCACCGCACCCAGCCCGTAGACTGTCCCTGACTCTGGCCTCCCTCTGCCCGGGCGCTGGAGTGCTGCAGAAGACTCTGAGACAGGAAGGTAAGTAAAGGTTGTGAATGTGTGATACGATGCAGCCAAAATGTTCCCATATTGTGGCCGTGAAAGGTGGTGTTGGAGCTGCTTGTCTTCCTTGCTCTCCTCTCTGCAAACATCATGAACAGCGGACTTTGCCATCAACTCCACTGTCAAGGAGAGAACATGGGAGGAGGCTCAGTTAGTTAGAGCGTCGTCCCGACGCGCCAAGGGTGTGGGTTCGATCCCCGGTCAGGGCACATGCAAGACAACAAACCGATGTTTCTCTCTTTCTCCTTCTTTCAGTGCTTACACACATACATCTGTTTGTTAAATAGTATTTAATTATAAATTAAAATAAGTGCATGCCTTTTCATTGCAACGTGAAATCATGAGCAAACCTATTCCATGCAGTGAAACAAGTGGAACACCAATGGAAAGTTCTGATTTCTTCTCATTTCGACCCCAGGTACCATCTGGCCTGTTCTTCAAGCCGCTCTGGAAGCAGGGGCGCCCCGCCCGCTGTGCAAACCTGCCGGGGCCTGATGGCTCATGCCAGCGTGGACAGCCCGGCGTCGGAACTGGACGTGGCAGAGAAACGAGCTGGATGCAAACCACAACCAGAGGTCAGTGGCCACTGGTTGTATCAATGACACAGCTCCTTCGCGCCACACTGGGAGCCTCCTCCCGGATCTGATCTTTTCAGAGATCTCCATTTTAAAAGCCTTTGGCGCTTGTATTCTATCTTCTCCATTTCTCTTCTGTGCTCAAAATTCATTGATGTCACTGGCAGACGGACACGTGTCCCTGTTGGCCTTTGCTCAGGGCCGGGAAGAGGGGCAGGCCTGGGAGCCCTTGGCTGGGGAGCAGCCATGCTTCTCTCTGAGATGCATTTCCTGCTCACACCCCCCTGCCCTCCCGCAACTCACTCTGTGGTTTCTCTTTGCAAAGCTTGAGCTCCTCCATTCCCAAACAATGGCCGCCTTGTGGTGTAGGGCTGTGAGCAGGCCTGCACCGGAACAGCCAAACCAAACGTAAGGGAGCTACCGCTCGCTCGAGGAGCCACGGGGCAAGATGAGACTGTCTGTCTAATTCACCTTGAACTACAATTGGCCCACAGTGGTTCCAGTGGAGGAGGGATGGGGGCAGTGGGAACAGTGGTGGGAGCATGTCTGCAAACCCGGGTGCCTTCAGGGATGACGTCAGACTCTAGGGTTTTATCGGCCAATAAGGTGGGCCTACAGAGGTGGGGCCTCCCCACAGCCCAGGGCCCAGGGGAGAATATCCAGGGCAGAGGCCGCATCCATTTCTGCGTCTCCCAAAGCAGAGGGTCACGTGGGGGCAGAGCCAGCATCTGCTCAGAGGAAGGAAGTCTGCCATTGGGGAAGAGAGAGATACAAGGAGCAGAGTGACATCCCTAAGTAAGCCCAAACAGTTGGTTTTTGACCAAGGTGCAAGGGTAATTCAATGCAGAAAAGGTTGAGTTTTCAATGCCAGTGTTAGAAAAATTAGATAGCTACATGGCACCTTGTCCCAATCTTTACACCGATTATAAAAATTAACTCAACATGGACAAGAGGTCTAGATGTAAAATGGAAAGCTATGAAACTTTTCAAAGAAACCACAAAAAAGATATTTGTGACCTGGAGCTAGGCAGAGAGCCCTTAGATATGTCACCAAACACACACACACACACACACACACACACACACACACACATAAGCTATAAAATAAATAAATAAAAATTATAAATAGGACTTCATCAAAATTGAACATGTTTGCTTTATGAAAGAATCTCAACACAATGAATAGACAAGCTACAGAATGGAAGAAAATATTGGCAAATCACATGTATGATAAAGACCTTGTATTCAGAATACGTAAAGAACCCCCAAAACTCAACAGGAAGAAAATGGCCCCGTAAAAAGGAGATTAACACTTGAACAGAAAATTCACCAAAAACAATGTAAGCATGGCAAATAAATCCAGGAATAGAGGGTCACCACGATACCCACAGGGGAAATGTGAGTCACATCCCTGGTGACAGGGAGACTTCTGGCTTGAGCCCCACGTGTAAGGAGCTCACAGGTCACACCTGTCTTCACAACACGCCTTTCCTTGGACCCATCGGAGAAGTGAGGTTGCGGGACAAATTGCCTCCTGGAAATCTGCAGAGACGGGTAACTCTCGAGCGTCACACGGAGACCTGCTGACCTGGGGCACACGGGTAGGGACGCGGCAGTGGTCACTTCGACAAGGGACCAGAGGCTGCATGGGAGCTGGCCTAAAAGTGAGGAACCCCTGCGGCCTGACCTTGGGAGAACCCCCACACTCCCAGGGATGTCACCTCCAGGGACCCTGCCAGGTTCTCCCGGTGAAGGCCCCAGGAAAGCCACCATTTGGCTTTCGCAGGAAAGCAGAAGAGGAAGCCTTGTGAACTGTGCCCAGAGCCTTCTCCATAAAAGAAGCCGGCTTTCCAGGGGGAAGAGATTTGGTCAGAGCCTTGTCCCAGAACCGTGGAAGAGGGTATTCCTCTCCATCCACGCCCCTCTGGCCTGCCTGTCTCACCTAAGGGGTGGGGGACAAGGGACCCTGTATGAGAAGAAACACAGGTGAAGGTCACAGGGCAGAGACACGGGCCTGATGTAATTGGAAAGTTATGAGACCTGCTGCTCCGCCCACCCAGGGAGGGTCAGGACTCTAACAGTGGGTGACAGACGGAAGGGTCGCCCAATGCAGATGCTCTGTGAGGAGGAGGCGGAGTCAGGAAGGGCCAATGTGGAGAGAGGAGACTGAACCCAGGACAACAGAGAAGAGCGGAGCCTCTGGGACTCACGGCTTCAGTGGACTTCAAACAAAGCCCGGGTCCCAACGGGACTAATGTCAGCTGTCATGCCGTTCACCCCATCAGTCCCCACGCCCCAGTCCAGTGTGCACGAGGTCAACAAGAAGTTACAAGGCATGGTGAGACACACATACACACACACAGAGTCTAAAGAGGCAAATCGAGCCGTGGAACCGTTCCAGATATGGTAGATTTTGGAAGTAGAAGACAAAGAACTTAAAAGCCTTATGATGAATGTGTTAAGAGCTCCCTATGGTCAGTTTACATATCAACCTGGCTCGGCTGCAAGACTCAGTTACTCAGTTACATGCTAACATAGGGGGTTCGGTGAAGGTATTTTGTAGGTGTAGCTCATACAGACAATCAGTTCCCTTCACGCAAAGGGCATTTTCCTTGATAATGGGGGGCAGGCCTCCTCCGATCAATTCCAAGACCTTCAGAGCGAGACGGGGATTTCCCCAAGAAAGAAGGAATTCTGCCTCAGGCCTGCGGCACCAGCTCTCACCCCCGAGCTCCAGCCTGCGGGACCCGCACATTCCCTCTGTGGACTTGGACTGGCCAGCCCCCCACGGGTGCCTGACCGAGTCCTTGAACTAAATCCATCTACTTGTGGATCCGTCTCTCCTCCGCTTATCTGAGGATCCCAGCCATCCACATTTCTTCCGAGAACCCTAACTGGTACCGGCTCTGATGGAAAAGCACGTGGGTGATGTGGGCAGAGCATGGGCGTTCTAAGAAAAAAGGAAGGGCGTGCTAGAACTACAACATGCTGAACCCTCTGTAAGGGAGGTGAGGGTGTGAGGGGGGTGCCCCGCAGGCTTGATGTGGCTGAGGAAACGTCCCTGAGTGTGAACAGACGTGAATGCAGGTACATCTCCCAAACTGCAATGAAGAAAGGAAAGCAATAAGGGAAAACGGACAGAACGTCCAAGAACTGTGGGATGATGTGAAGATTGTCGAGCAATGCGTGTGTAAGGAATACCAGAAGATGAAGAAAGCAGGGGAAGGGTGGAATAAGTAGTTAAAGAATGGCCGGGAACTTTCCAAAATTAATGACAGACACCAAACCATGGATCCCTGCAGCTCAACGAACAACAAAACAGGATGAAACAAAACCAAATCGCACCTGAGTGTATCGTATTTAAATTTCAAAATACTGAAAAAGAGAACACCTTGAAGGAAGTCAAACCAGTGGCGGGGTTAGGAAGTTACCTATAGAGGGGGGAAAAAAGATAAAGGATAAGAATTACAGCAGGTATCTCATCAAAATCCAGGTAAGCAAGAAAAGAATGGAGTGAAATACTGAAGGGTTGAAAAAGCAAAATACCCAACCTGGAATTCTATACCCAGCAAAATGAGCCTTCAGAAGCGAAGGAGAACTGAAGACTTTCTCAGGCAAACAAAAGCTGAGGCAGTTCACCATCAGACCTGCCCTTCCAGGAATGTTAAAAGATTTTCCTCAGCCCTGGCTGGTGTAGCTCAGTGGATTGAGCGGCAGCCTGTGAACCAAAGGGTCACCAGTTCAATTCCCAGCCAGGGCACTTGCCTAGGGTGCAGGCCAGGTCTCCACTGGGGGCCACATGAGAGGCAACCACACATTGCTGTTTCTGTCCCTCTCTTTTTCCCTCCCTTCCCCTCTCTCTAAAAATAAATAAATAAATAAAACCTTACAAAAATATTTTCTTCAGATAGAAGATGATATAGGTCAAAATTTTGGATCTAAACAAAGAAGGGAAGAGTATTGGGGAAGGAATGAATGAAGGTAAAATAAAATGTTTTGTCGTCATTGAACTGAAAGATAACTGTTTGTTTAAAGCAAATAATAGTAACAAGGTATTGGGAGATTGTAACAATGTCACAAGGCATGGGAGAGGGGATCGGGTACTGCACTAGCTGTGAGGCTAAATAGTATTATTTGAAGGTGGACGTAATTAGTGAAAAATGTATACCGTACACTCTAGAACAACCACTAAACATGCTGAGAAGAAATACAGCTGCTACTTTGAAAGAAGATGAAACAGGATAATAAAAAATACTCAGTTAACACCAGAAAGGAAACAAAAATATGCCATGGGCAACGAATAGGAAGCAGATACAAACATGGCTGATGTTAATCCGAATAGATCAATAATTGTGTTGAATGTGAATGGTCTAAACACATCAATGAAAACATATCGCCAGAGTCGATAACAAAGCAAGGCCCAACTGCATCTTGTCTGCCGGTAGCCCGTGTGAATTTTAAAATCTCTGATTGGTCAAAAGGAAAGGCATGGGGAGAGATACGCCACGTGGACCTCAACCAGAAGAAAACGGGAGCGGCTAAATTAATTTCAGACAAGACAGCCTGGAGAACGAGGAGAACCGTCGGGGCCGAAGCAGGGAGAACTGGGTCATACAGACGCTGATTCCCCCAGGAAGACTCCATAATTCTAAACATGCGTGCAAGGCAAAAACGGATCAGCTGGAAGAAGAAATAGACGAATCCGCTACCATAGTTAGGGGCTTCCACGCTCCTCTTTCATAACCGGTAGCCCGAGGAGACAGAAAATCAGCACAGCACGATCATCTCGATCTAACGGATAATTATAGAGAGTTCCGTCCAAAGACGGCGTGACGCGCGTTCTTCTCCAACTCGCACGGAACATTCACCAACACAGACCATATGCTGGGCCATAGAGCACATCTTATGAAGAGTAAAATAGAAACCACACAAAGCATGTTCTTAGACCACAAGTGAATTGACCTAGAAATAAAGAAGAGAAAGAGCTGAAAATCCCAAATTATGTGGAGACTAAAGAATATACTTCTTTCTTTTTTTTAAGATTTTGTTTATTTATTTTCAGAGAGAGGGGAAGGGAGGGAGAAAGAGAAGGAGAGAAACATCAATGTGTGGTTGCGTCTTGAGCACCCCCTACTGGGGACCTGGCCTGCAACCCAGGCATGTGCCCTGACTGGGAATTGAACCGGCGACCCTTTGGTTCGCTGGCTGCCACTCAATCCACTGAGCCACACCAGCCAGGGCTAAACGATATATTTCTAAATAATACTTGGATCAAAGGGGAAATATCCAGGGTAATTAAAATACATGGAACTAAATGAAAATATAACCCTAAAATTTGTAGTATACAGAGAAAGCAATGCTTAGAGGGAAATTTTAGCATTAAATGGAAAAGAAGAAAAATGAAAGATCGTCCAGTGGGCTACCACATTAGAAAAAGAAGAGAAATTTAGCCTAAAGCAAGTAGAAAGGAATACTAAAAATTAGAGAAGAAACAAATAAAATTGAAAACCGGAAAATAATAGAGAAAAATAACAAACTCCAAAGCTGGTTCTTTGGGGAAAAAAATCATGAAAATTGAGAAAATCATACCAGAACAACCAAGAAAAAATATATTGGACACAATTTACCAGTTTCAGAACTGAAAGATTTTTACCTCCTGATTTCATAGACATTAAAAGGATACTGTGTTAAAGAATTACAACCCTGGTCAGGTGGCTCCGTTGGTTGGAGCATCATCTCTTACACAAGAGAGGCTGTGGGTTCGATCCCCGGCCAGGGCACATACAAGAATCAACCAATGAATGCATAAATAAATAGAATAACAAATCTTTCTCTCTCAAATCAATAAATAAAAAAAATTAAAGACTAGTCTCACACGGGCAGAAAATATTTGCAAAATACATACTATATAAAATACTTCTATCCAAAATATACAAAGAAGTCTTAAAACCCAACTGGAAGAAAACAGGGAGAGAAAAAAACAATGAAAAAAATGAGGCAAAGATGCTCAACCTTATTTTTAATTAGGGAATTTAAAATTAAAACAACAATGAAATATCACTACATACCTATGAGAATGTCTAAAATAAGACATATACTGTGTATTGCAAATACCAAGTGCTGGCAAAAATACAGGAAAGCGCCCCCCCCCCATACATTGCTGGTGGTTATGAAAATAATGGAGACATTCTGGAAAACTGTTCGCAGGTTCCTGTCAAGTTTAAACAATTTTACCTTGAGACTGAACAATGGCACTCTAAGGTAGTTACCCGACTAATTGCAAAACTTTTGTCTGTACAAAACCCTGCGCACAGATGTTTATACAATATCTATCCATAGTCGTCCCAAACTGGAAACCACCGAAAAAACCTTCAGTGAGTGAATAAACAAAATGTGGATAATGGGATCGTACCCCACAATAAAATGAACCATTTCTGTATGCACCATGAATGAAACTCAAAGGCGTATGGTCAATGAATCAAGTCAGTCCCGAAATGTAGGCTATTGCACAATTCCATGTATATGATATTCTCAAAAGGATAAAACCACCACAATGGAGAACACACCAGTAGCCATCATATCCCGGGAGGTGATCGGGTTTGGGGGGAGTAGCACGATGGAGCACCAGGGGGTTCTTTGAGAGATGCACCCCGATGTATCTCCCGCATGCTGGTGGTCACAGGAATCCAAAGACGAGTTTTTTAAAAAAAATCACAGGACTGCACATTTAAAAAGGTCAACTTTACTGCATATTAAGAAGTCAAATAACTTACTAAACTGTGTGAAACATATATAATGTTTCAAACCTTGCAAATGTCCTAAGTTAGGAGTAGCATCGTGATTGTGAAGAACTCCAGGAGGACGGTATCAGTGATCCGACATACGAAGTACCATTTGCAGTAGGGGGGCGTGGTTACACCGGGAGGCAGCTGTGGGCGTAGGCGGGAAGCCGTGGGGCAGCCCTTGACACCGGCCAGGGGGATCCGTGCGAAGTGGTGGCGTGAAAAAGTACTGAGACGAAAGCCAGCAATGGACAAGGGTCGGAGAAGCGGCTTAGGAGGCGGAAGGACCAACTCTGGATTAGCTGTGATGCGTTGGCCCGGAGCGGGGCTCAGGAACGCAGCCGAGGCAGGATGGGTGGGAGAAAGTTTGGGAGGCTTAGGGAGGGCGAGGGAGCGGGGAGGAAGAAACGAGGAAGGCGGACGCGCCCCGTGCAGGCAGGGGGCGTGCAAAGGCCGGCCGTGCACGCAGCGTTTCCCGCCGGCCCGCAGGCGGGCGCCCAGGGGCACGGGGAAGGGCGAGCGTGGGAGCGCGGGGGCGGGGCGCGGGCTCAGGGGCGCCGTGCGCTCTCCCGGGCCCTGCCGCGAGCACGCGCGCGGCGAGGCCGGGCGGGGGCGCGGCGTGGCGCGCGCACGTCCTCGGGAGGCGGGGGCGCGGCCGAGGGCGGTGACGTCAGGCGAGGGCGCGCGCCGAGCGGCCGCGGGCGGAGCCGGGGGGCGGGCGCTGCGCGCGGCCGCGGGCGGAGCGGACGGGCGCGAGGGGCGGAGCGGCGCGCGGGAGGAGGCGGGGGAGGAGAGGCCCCCGGGACGGCGAGCGGCAGCTGGGGAGGGGGCCGCGGAGCCGGAGCGCGAGCGAAACAGCTGATCTGATTTTCCTTTAAAGAGAGAGAAAATGGAAGTCGGGTAGCGGCGGCTGCGGCGCTGCGGACTGGCGGAGCGGAGCGGCGCGCGCGGCAGGTGAGACGGCGCTGGCCGCGGTGCTGACGGCGGCGGCGGCGGCGGGGTCGGGGCCGCGGACCAGGCAGGTGCTCCGTGCGAGCGCGGGCGCCGGGTCCCTCCGTGGCCAGGCGGCGAAGCGGGTGGGCGCAGAGGCCGGGTGGCCCTGGAGCGGCGGGGGCGCAGGGGGCGCAGGGGGCGCGGGGGTCGTGGGCTCCGCGCAGGGCTCGCCGGCGCGTCTGCATTGCGGGCTCCGCTCTGGACCCCGCGGGCTCCGCGGCCACCGGCTCCGGCCCGGAGAGGCGCACGTCTCCCAGGCAGGGTGCGGCGCTCGCGCTGGAGCGGGGCCGGTGTCTCCTCCCGGCCGCCTCGCTGTCCGCACTGGAACGTGATGACAGGCATGGAGGGACCGGCCCTTCGGTCCGTGTGGACGCGCCGGGGGTCCCGCGGCGCCGGCCGACTCCCAGGCACGGCCCGGCCCAGCCCCGGAGCCGCGCGTGAGGCCGCTAGCCCGGCGCCCGGGCTGTGGCTGCGTGGGCCCCCGCGGTCCGAAGCTCCGCTCGTTCGCTCCGCTGGGTCTGGCTGGACAGCAGGCAAACCCTTAATGCAATTTGGCTACAGACCCGGAGGCCTTCCCTAGTCTCTTCTCACTGGAGGGGAAAAATTGCATCTGCCGAGCTTTAAGTGCTCCTTTAAATTTGGGAAATGTCAGTGATGTCATCATTAACAAAAACTTTCCTTCATTGGACACGACCGCTCGAGTGTACCCTCCTCCCCGTGCCGCTATTGCAGCCGTTCCAGAGTCTTTGCAATCAGCCGGGTTTGCCTTTGCTCTCCGAACTCGAGCCCCTTGCACAGGTGAAACGCTTCTTGTTTCCATTGGCTTGAGAATTCGTCGGTCGGAGTGTGGCTGCGGGGAAACTTGTGAGATCAGGCGGGTCTGGGACTTGCTCCGTCCAGGGCACCAGGACCCAGGCAAAGTCACGCCTGGCCCTTACGTGCCTCATGGATGCCTTCTCTTTGTAAAGGAGAGTGAGTCGTGAGCCAGAGATGGATTTTAAAGATGTTCTCTTTGACGTGGCAGGCGATGTGTCAGGAAAAGGTGGGCCATGCCGCCTAAATCTTCACAGGCCTCGGTGAGACTGGGCAGCTCTCCTTCCTTCTCCACCGCCCCCTCCCTCCGGAAGGTGTCCAGGGGCAGCCCGCCCTGCAGACGGAGCAGCCAGCTTTGCTGGGGTCCTCCTGGGTTTTCATTTCCTTACCTTCATGGCTGTGTGTCCCAGCAGCCACCAAGGCCGGCTCAGTACCCAGAGAGGGCGGAGAGAGTGCAGAGGCAGGAGACACCCCTCGCCCCCCAGCCCACCAGGTCCTGGGGAATTCGCCCCCCAGTGCGAGCAGCGCCCCACCTCCGCTATGTTTGCGAGCGTTCCATTAGTACCACCTATTATGGGAACACCAGGGAGCGGGTTCCCAAGGCAGTCAGAATACCTACTTAAGCCTATCATATCGAAAGGATATTCAATAAGGGACAACCGTATTGACATTTGGGTATTTAATAATTAAGGACTACTTCTAATTGGTTAAAATAGGCTTGCCTTCAGTTAGGAGCGTGTGGCATTGGGTCTGTAAGGAATGCAACACCCCACGCCCCGAGGAAGTTAGAGCCTGCTCAGGAACGAAACGAGACAAGACGCTCTCGAACCTGGGGTGGGTGTGAAGGGCACGGGGAGGCGGTGGTCTGCACCAGCCCGTGGTGACACTCAGGACAGAAGCGACTGCCTCGCCGAGTCTTGGCAGGTGTGGGTCTCAGCCTGGGTTCCGCGTGGCAGGAGTCCCCGGAGGAAGTAACTGCTGAGGCCCGAGGCCCGAGGCCCTGGTAGGGGGCCCGCGCTGGAGTTGCAGGGACACAGGGCCGTCTGTGGTCACCCTGGGGGGGAAGGGGAGAGGCACCTCCGGCTGAAGCAAGCGGGGTGTCCAGGACGCCACACCTCTTACAGGTGCCAAAGTTATTTATAATGGCCAGGCGGCGTGAGGCCGGGAGCCTTGCAAGAGATTTGTCTCCGATGTGTGCGTTTTGGGTGACTTTGCCCCATTGTGTATAATTGCTTTAAAACGTGATCTCTTCGGTCACAGCTGAGATTTTTCTACAATTGACTGAGTATAAAAATTGGTTTTTAAGGCTCTGGATGGCGAGCCCTTGAAAAAGTGAGTCTGTGAAAGCACTCTGGCCGCATCCACCTTGGTTTTCACCTGTGGACTTGGGGGAATATTTGCCATCCTGTTTTCTGGATTTAACTCACTGTAGTACTTGTGAAAATGCAAATGCCGTGTGGCCACTAGATCTTGAGATGTCCGCCACTGACTTCCTGAAGCACTTCCAAAACCGTCCCTGTAAAACCTCTTCACGCCCTTTTTATGCTTCGGGTATCGTGTCTTCCGTTTCTAAGAAGCCAGCGCTGCCCCGGCTTTTCCTTTCGTTCCCCTCCCTTTGGATCTTAAGGTCATGCCTTTCCTTCCTGCCTTAGGCCCAGGGAATAAAGGCTGAGTCAGCTCCCGCGGGGCCGGCAGGGGGCGCGCAAACGCGGCCGGCGGGGCCCTACCTGAGCCACCTGGGGAGGGACCGCCAGGTTGGGGGGAGCGTGCATGTGCAGGGGGGGCTGGGTGTGCGCGCGCGCGCGCTCTGCGCCTTCCTGTGCCCGTCGCCCAAGGCATGGAAACGGACGGGAGGACGGGCACCTACTAGAGTAGCCAGAGGTCGTGGCCTCCCGGGCTGGGGCAGGGAGACAGCTGGCCCGGCTCCCTGTCTTGGGAGGGGGGCGGCTGGTTGTGGCGTGGAGATGCCGGGCCTCCCCGGACTGCGGAAGGGGCAGTGCAGGCTCGGGAAGGAGGGAGCGCGTTGGCCTGGTGGGAGGGCGTCCTGGTCCTGGGGAGGCCTCACTCATGGTGCCAGGGCCCCGTGGGGTCGGCTCGTGGTTTGACTCCTATGGGCTTAAACCCCCGCGACTCAGTGTCGGTTCCGGCCTCAGGGTGTCTCGGATGGAGACAAGCAAGTGCTTAACCCCTGTAAGGCTCTTGTGGCCAAAGAAAATTAAAAACGGGGGGAAAGAGGCAACTGTGCTCGCCACATCGATGTTTTTAATCTGACTTGAGGTGTGCGCCTTCAGCAAGTTGCCTCTGAGGCTTCTCCTCGCTGAGCCTGGGGAGAGGGGCCCTGCTGGAGGGTCCCTTCTCTGAGCCGCGATGGGTGTCTCCCGGGGTGTGAGTGGTCCCACAGTGTCGGGGTGTGGTCTGAGACTCAGACTCCTCTCTCTTCGCGAGGGAGCCCGCCTGCCACGCGGGAACCATCCCACCCTGCCGCACAGTAATTTCCTTTCTACGCACTCTGTCGAAAATGCACAAAGTACCAAGTTATCCATTTCAAGGGGGGTGATGGGGACAATGTGGGGTTTTGTTTTTCAGCTTTGTGCTGTGGCAGGCGCTTCCCTTGGAGCACTTTAAATGGCTACAGGGGGAAGTGCCACTAAATTAAAAAAAAACAAATAACAGCCTGGCTGGTGTGGCTCAGTGGATTGAGCGCGGGCTGGGAACTAGAAGGTCCTGGTTCGATTCCCAGTCGGGGCACATGCCTGGGTTGCAGGCCAGGTCCCCAGTGAGGGCCATGTGAGAGGCAACCATACATTGCTCTCTCTCCCTCCCTTCTCCTCTCTCTAAAAAATAAATAAAATCTTAAAAAAAAAAAAAAAAACAGGTGGCCCCTGTGTCCTCTAGATGTCCTTCCCCGGGGGCAACCCCAGACCGTGCTAGTCAGAGGGAATCCTGGGAGACATGGGCACTTGCACAGAAGCCGAGCATGCCGCTTCCTCTTTGTAATATATGTAATTTGAAAGTATTTACCCTTGAAACTTGGGAGTGGAGTTCTGTCTGCCGTTGGGCACGGCTGCACCCCCGAGGCGTGTGTGCGCCAGACCAAGGATAAGGTGGCCTTAAACGACCAGACGGAGCGGGTGAGGGAGGGCGTGCCTTTGCCACACATTGGGGGCCGGATTCCTTGTTATCCGTGGTGACGAACCGGAGAAGTGGGTTGAAAATGAGACTTTAAGTTCTGAGCGTGAGAGACGGGTGCCGCCCTAGGACCTGCCCGTGGCGTGGAGGTGCGTTCAGCTGGCTGTCTGTTGACCAGGAGGAGGGGTGGGGTGGGCAAGACTGGGATGGGGATGGAGCAGACCCCGTACGTTTCCTCCTCCTTCAGCCACAGCCGGCCACACTGGACAGGGCATGGTCCCGTCAGGCCCTGGGCTCAGAGCGGTGGCCTCCCAAGTCCCCAAGGCCCAATCTACTCACATCGAAAATCCAGTCAAGACGGCTGCTGCTGACCTTCCCAGGTCCTGAGGGAGCAAATGTGCCTTCATGCGCCGGCCGGGTCTAAACGCATCTCTCCTTGTTTAAGCTGCTCCGTCTGAGGTGGACACATTCATTTTCTGAGTTTGGAGGGTTTGGGGTGTCTCCTTCCCAGGAAACGCTTTCTGTTGGAGCCGGGTTTCCTCTTACATAATTTCCCTGGTAACTACAATGGGGATGTGGTGTCTGAATGAGTACGCATCCGCAAGACGCTGTATTGACTTTTATGAAGTATAGCAGGAGAACCCTCTCAAAGCCATTTCCTTTAGTGCTCAGCATTTCATTCGATTGTTTTATGAGATTCCTGCAGTTCCGCGTGGTGCGGGGGATGGCTGTGAACGCCCCCGCCCTGGGAGATCAGGTCATTTCTCAGTCACCGAGACGAGGCTTTAGGAGCTCGGCCCAGGGAAGGCGGCTGCTCGGGGCGGGAGCTGTGTCCTGGCTGCCGCCCCTGCCAGCTTGGGCCGCGATACCTCTGAGGAGGCGCCGACTCTGCCATCCTGGCGCTGATGCCCCACAATTTACCCAGATCATCATCTCTGTGCTTCCATTTTAGGAGCTGTCTATGACCTGGGCTGCCCTGTTTCTTTCCTTTACTTTCTGTTTATTGATTTAGAGAGAGAGAGAGAGAGAGATACAGAAACAGTGATTTGTTTTTCCACTTACTGATGCATTCATTGGTTGATTCCTGTATGTGCCCTGACTGGGGATCAAACCCGCAACCGTGGTGTATTGGGAGGATGCTCCAACCCACTGAGCTACCCAGCCAGGGCTCCTGTTTCTTTTTTTTTTTTTTTAATTTTTTTTTTTAAGATTTTATTTATTTATTTATTTTTTTTTTAGAGAGAGCCGAAGGGAGGGAGAAAAAGAGGGAGAAACAGCAACGTATAGTTGCCTCTCACATGGCCCTCACCGGGGACCTGGCCTGCAACCCAGGCATGTGCCCTGACCGGGAATTGAACCGGGACCATCTGGTTCCCAGCCCGCGCTCAATCCACTGAGCTATACCAGCCAGGGTGTTTCTTAAATTAAGCTCGGGGTGGGCCTGGCATGTCCTTCTTGTGGAAGAGACCGCACATGGGTTGTGTCCTGGGACATGGCCAGCCGGCCCTGCCTTCCTCAGTCCGCCCCCACCCTGAAAACTGAGTCAGCACCCTTTTATCTTGGGGGTTCCCAGACCAGAGCTACCGTCCATTTCCCCGTCATTTCCCTAATGATGACTTCAAGCTGGGAAAGAAATGTGTATTATTGAAGTGTGGGCAACACATTTATTTGCATGTGCAGTTCTTCACGCCTTTAAAAAAAAGATTGGCATCCAAGGTACACACAGATCACCTCGTCTCTTTAAATGGTATAAATTGGAATATTTATTTTTTCCAGTCTTCTGCACAGCCTCACGCTGTCTCTGGAAGGAACCGCCACTAGACAGTAAAAATAAATGGGACGCGTGGCCAGCCGACTGGGATGGGGTGACCAGCCGTGAGACGTCGGGCGCAGTCCCGGAAGTTCCTCCCCCCCCCCCCCAGCACATGCTCTGTCCTCCTGCAGGCCTGGCGGGTGGCGGGGGGAGCCAGCATGCATTGAGTACTCCGACTGCAAAGAGCGATGGGTGGTCCCCCTGAAAGGAGCTGGGGACCACGTCTGTCTCCTCACCACCCCATTTCTCCTCCCATCACTAGATGGGTCGACAGTTTCACTTGTCACTCAGGGGTTGGCCTGGATGGACCCGCTGGGCATTTTTGGTAGAGAAAGAAAAAAGTCTAGGGAACAAGGATGGATGGCTTCTATGGCTTAGTGATTCTCGTAATGTATCTAGACTCCTTAGCCAGGTACGTTTTTTTGTTGGTTTGTGGGAGTTTTTGTTTTTTTAAAACACGTTCCTCTAAATCCGAGTGGCCCGCAGAATCCCTGAGAACAGCCGCATCTCCTACACGGTGGTGCCGCTGCCGGTCACGGGAATGGCAGTCCCCCTGGGGGCTCACTGCGTGGGACGGAGACACAGCATGTGCGCTTCCTCCGGGAGTTGGTGAAAGATCAGTCGTTCACCTGAACGACACGGGGGGTGGGGCAGACGAAGCAGCGACGTGTCCCAGCGGTGCAGCCCTGTGGCCGGTGGGCTGCTCGCTCGCAGGGCCTGCTGGCCTTCCGAGAGCACGTCCGTGGGCGCTGAGCCCACAGGCACCCCTCGTCCTCGGCACTGACCGCGGGGAAGGGCGCAGAGGTCTCGGTGCCGCCTCAGGGGTGAGGTGGGCCCACATGCATGCAAGCAGGTGGCTCTCTTGCAGGCTGCGAGGGAGCTCCGTGGCCGTCTGCCTGAGCTGGCATCCCGGGCGCGCAGTCACTGGTGGGCAGCTCGGGAGGCCGGCCGGGTCTCTGGGGACGAGTGGCCGGGACTTGCGCATCGGGTTGCAGTGTGCGTGTGCGCCTCTCATTGCTTTGTCCAGTCTGTCCTGTCCGCAGCGCCGATGGCGAGCTGAGCCCGTGGGTCCGCTTGGCCGGATGTGGAATTGACCCTGGATGGTCAGGCACTGTCTGTGCTGTCAGCCAGCCGTGTCCCCCTGGGTCACCTGCCTGCGCCGCGCGAGTTGGCAGGGCGTCCTTGGGTCTCTGCTACCGAAGCTGACCCGACTTATCCCGCCTGCAGCCCGGCGGGCCGTGTGCTCAGAAGTGCGCCCTGCTGCAGGGGGCTTGTGCGGGGGGGGGGGGCCCCAGGGAGGGCTCAGCACAGGCGCAACTCCACTGCTCAGCGTGGGGGGTTTATTAGTACAAGATCCGTGCGTCCTTGCACTGAAATGCAACCCCTCGGGGTCTGCGGTGACGGAAGGCCAGGCCTGGAACGCGGGTCAGCACCCACGTGTGGCCATGCTGTGCCCCGCGAAGGCGGGGCCTGGCCTGCCAGGGACGCAGCTCCCGGCCCAGGGGAGAGAGGCCCGTTCCTGGCTCAAGTCCTCACTCCGGACACACTCTCTATTTAGGGGTGCCCAACCTTGTGGCGTCTCCGGGCCACACTGGAAGAAGAAGAGTTGTCTTGGGCCCCACATTCAATACATTGCAGCGTGTCATCGCACAAAAAAATCTCATCGTGTTTTAAGTAAATCGACGATTTTGTGTTGGGCCACATCGTAGCCAGCGTGGGCCGCGGGCTGGACACGCCCGCCTAGGTCTTAACTTCACGAGTAAAACGCGGACATGCCGCTGCCTGCCTCACCCCGCGGGGCTGCGCGGAACGACCCCGTGGTTTCCTCCAGGTGCCGGCCAGGCGTCGCTGAGAGAGAGCAGCGAGGGCCAGCGAGGCGTCTGCTGAAGATGTCTGTGCGCATTTCCCTGGGGCGGAGAGCCCAGGGCGCGGTCCCGAGGGTTCATCATTACAGGCGCGTCCCCTGGAGGACGCAGCGCCTCCTGTTGGTGAGGCTCCTTGAGGGACCGACCTCACCGCCCTCGGAGGAACCCAGCTCAGCCCAGACGCCCCACGGGTGGATGCTCAGTGCATGTAATAGTCCTGCGGGACGCAAAATTAGATATCGAGTTATTATTTCTAGAATTGGTTTGCTCCCAGGAGTTCAAAGTAGTGTGGTAGGAAGTTTAGTTTCTGTGACATCTGAAACGTTTTCAGGCTTCCGCCCCCAGTTTGCTAGTATGGAAGGTAAACAAAACCCGGACTGTTTGTTGGTTCATGGAACTTGGTTGTCCTGGGGCCCAGGGCACGGTATAGTCTCACAGTTCCGTCACACACGTCCCTGTTCCCATCCGCAGTCACTGCATGCCGTCTTAGGGAAGACCAGCTTACATCTGTTTGCTAAGACAAATGATTGCATACTAGATATTTTTAAGTGTTTTATTTACTTATTTGTAGAGAGAGCAGAAGGAAGGGAGAAAGAGAGGGAGAGAAACATCAGTTGGTGGCCCCTGATGTGTGCCCATCTGGTGACCGAACCTGCAACCCAGGCACGCGCCCTGACCAGGAAATGAACTGGCGACCTTTTGCTTTGGGGGACGACACCCAACCCGCTGAGCCACGGGGGCCAGGGCTGCACACTCATTCTCCCCGCCCTGGGGGAGGCAGCGCCCCCTACAGCCCGGCTTCAGTCTCCTCATCCAGGCCCTGGCCGCCCTGTGCAAACTGAACAAGAGGACATGAAGGGAAGAAACTGTATTTTTTTTTTTAACATTGTCATTGCAGTTACTTCTTGGAAGTAACAGCCAAGACCTGGAAGAGAGGTCGGGAGAGCAGAAGCCACTTGGAGACGTGCAGAATGTGGCAAGGGGCTGCTGGGTGACACCCCGTGGCTCCCAGGGAAGGGCCCCCCGATGTGCTGGCCCCGGGTTGGTGCCGGACTCGTGGGCTGCATGCGGGCAGGGGCAGCCGTAACCAGGCGGTGGGCCATTCCTGCGGGGTTGTGTGGGCAGGAGGCCGCCCCACTCCCTCCCATGGGTACCATTCCCCCCCCACCGGGGTCCCTGGGCAGCTGGGACTTGGGGAGCCTGTTCTTGACCCGTCTGCCCATCCTGAGTGTTCCCAGGTCTTGGGACATTGGCAAGGGGCCCCGCTGCTCTGAGCCTCCACGTCCTCCTCACAGAACATGGGTGAGACCAGGTGTGTGTTGTGGTCAGGGCTCGTCCCGTCGGCCCTCTCGCAGGTGACCTCTGACCTCAGTTGCACAGTCTTGGTGTGATTTAAATGGATTCTGGGGCTACACAATATCAGCACTTTTTGTCGGTAATTCTTGAGGAATCCCCCGCCTGTGGGCTTCCTTTCAAAGCTCTGGCGTGTAGAGTTTGTTTGTTCAGGTCTCCCGTTCTTTTCCCACGTTGGGGACACCAACCTGAAGAATTCCTGCAAGTTTCCCAATGTGGCTGGGAAATTAAAAAAATTAAAAAATCCGCTGCCTAAAGCCACCACGTCTGTGGGGATGTGACAGCGGCCACAGGACACTGACACGCTGTGGGGAAGACCTGGCGGCTCCTGCCTCTCCCCGGTGCCCGTGCCGACTTCCTGAGCTCCTCCCCATGGGACAGGGGGTTTTGCCGCGTGGGACAGGGCCAGCTCTTTGCCGAGGAGTGGGGGTCAGGGCGAAGCCGGGTGGGCGTGTCCTTGGTTCGCCTCTGTGGCCTGGAATCCAGTTTCTCCAAGCGCGTTTCCTGGGCTCAGCAGGGCTGCGATCCCCGGGTTTTGGCATTTAAGTCGGGCGTGGCTGGTAGCGGAGCCTTGGCCTTCCTGTCCGGGGTTCGCCGCCTTCCTTCCACCCTGTAGGAGGCCAAGGCCACAGGCCAGGGTCTGCTCGGTGGCTGCACCCCCATGTCCACGTGAGCTGTCTCATCCGGGCCAGGCCACTTCTCCCATTGGAGTCTGTGCCCCCCGGGGGGTCTGCTGGTGGGCACTGGGCCCATTCTGATGTCATGGGTCTCCTTGAAGGAATGATGTCTCCTTCTAGATCTCTCTCGCTCTCCCTTTTCACTGTTTCGGGGGCTTTCAGAGAACATGGGGAGGAGGGAACCATTCACCAGCAGCGGCGGCTCTCTGGCGGGTGGCCGTGTGGATGCTGAGGGATCTGGGGACTCCACGTGCTTTGAGAAACAGGTCGGCAATTTCGCCTCCGAGCCGGGCACTGGTCAGCTCTGCTGAAGCTCTGGGGTTCCTTTCCGAGCCGAGTTGTTTTCCTCCAGAATGCTTTCTCACAAAGGCCCTTCTGTTAGATTAGACGAGCTATTGTATTAGAAATTGGGCATCACCCAGGCCCCCAGCCCCCACCCGGCACAGCAGCCTGGGGACAGAGGCAGGCAGGTACCACGTGGGACCTCTGGCCCCGGGCCCCCTCTACCGCCGAGGCCTGATCCTGCCCCCACCGGTCCCGGCAGCCTCAGACTGACCGACCGCCGTATCTCGGAAATCTCTGTGGCCTTTTAGACGTTAATCAATGAAGCCTTGAGTGAGCACTTCCCGCTTTGATCACTGATGAATATTAAATGGATGCCATCACCCCGCTGCAGAAAGAGCAGGCACCACTGACCGCCCTGGGTCCTGCCCGCGTTCCCCAGTTTAAGTCTCTCAGCCGCCCCAAGAGGCAGGTGCCGCTGTTCAGGTGGCCCAGGCAGGGGGCGCCCTGGCTGCCAGGGGTCGGCTTCATGAACCCCGAGCCATCTCCCCAAACACCCAACTCCGCCCTTGTCCCTCCGGAGGCAGGCGCTTCCTGTGTCCGCCCAGCTGAAGCTGGTGACATTTTGCCTTTCCTTAACACATGCTTTGTGTGTGCAAATGTGTTGGTCCAAATGGTGTTTTGAAACAGCTTCCTTGCAGTGATCCGAGTGTGCTTGTTTGTTTTACACATGCAGCCCTGGCTGGTGTGGCTCAGGGGTTTGAGCGCAGGCCTGCAAACCAAAGGGTCGCCGGTTCGATTCCCAGCCAGGGCACATGCCTGGGTTGTGGGCCAGCTCCCCAGTAGGGGGCGCGCGAGTGGCAACCACACATGGATATTTCTCTCCCTCTCTTCCCCCTCCCTTCCCCTCTCTAAAAATAAATAAATAAAATCTTTAAAAATAACATAAAATAAACATGCTGTTTTCAGTAGTTATATGGGTGCCACCCTCAGTTTTGCAGAGTTTCTCGGTCTTTCAAAGGCCGTCGCAATCCACAAGCAGAATGTAGAAGGAGAGGAAGGAGAGCCGGGGAGGGTTCCGGCCTGGCCTGGACCACTGCGGCCCGTCCTGGGGCAGCTCATTCAGCCTTGGGGCCTGCGGTGCCTGCCAGCCAAGCTGCTTAGCGGGGAAGTCCGTCCTGCGCTACAGGGCAGTGAGCTGAAGTCCCCGAATAGCCTTCTCCTTTGCCTGCCTGCCTGTCTGTCTGTCTGTCGGGGGCCCAGGGCTTGTCAACGATGGGGACATGAGACTGGTGGGCCAGGGCTTCAGAAACGCCAGCAGGGCTCAGCCCCACATCCCCGCAGACGGGAAGTCGGTGCACCCAAGTCTCAGTGGAAATGACGACCCCACCCCCGTGCTGTGGCAAGGGTAGGAAAAGGGTAAAACCCAGCTGGTGTTTGGCCAGGACGACAGCTGGGGTCGCCTGTGCAGGCAGAACGTGTGCGCCCTTGGGGAGTGCGGCCTCTGGAAGCTTCTCTGGGTACCTGGGTGCCTTCTCAGGTCCTGCGGCTGCTGTGGGCTGGGTCCCCCGGCCCCTGTTCTTGGGGGGCTGCTGCTTTTGTGTTGTCTCACTTGATCTCTGCTTCCTCTTGGGCTTGACCCCCGGGTGGGGGCATCTGGCCAGTGACGTTGCAGTGGCTTCTGTCGGGCGTCCGCGGTGCCGTGAGCAGAGGGCCGCCTTGCGTGTCCGCTCTTGGGCGGGTGGTTTCGGAGACTGGGGGAGGCCGTATGAGCTGAGGGCCCTCTGAGCCTGGGCCTGCCACCAGGGCTGTGGGGGGGCTTTGCACGGGGCTGGGGTGCAGGCAATGGCGGGTGGACCTGTTGACGGGGGGCTCGCTCTGCAGTGGGGAACAGCCTGGAATGTAGAGTCACTAAAGGGCAGGGCAGCGGCCAGCACGTGTGTGTGGGTGTGGCCTGGGGATGCCCAGTGAGGGGCCTCCCAACGGAGGACCCAGCCGTGGCCGGGGCAGCCGTGGGCCCCCTGAGAGCTCTGTCAGCTGTGCAGAGACGGTGGACTGGCCGGTCCTTCACCACCGAGAGTGTTGTACTTTCTGGACGTTCACCTGCACGCTTCTTTTACTGAGATCCACACGACAGAGAATGCACAGCACTGGGTGCCGAAGAGCATGGGCCTCGGGAGATGGGTAACAAATCCGCTCGGAGAACGGAGGGAGGCAATCAGCACACCCCGGCTGGAATGCGCCCGAGTCTGTTGCGTGGATGAGCTCTACCGAGCTTTCCTTCAAAGCGAGCTCGGTTATTCGAAACTTGTTTAAAGGCACAGAACATTTTGGAGTATTACCTACAATTGGGGAACCGTTACTTGAAGTTCAGGGTTCGATACCGCCCCCCAGGTGACCTGGTCTTTGCTGCCTGCGTCAACCCTCGTCAACAACCGCGCACGCCCACCCTGCCCTCCCTGGCGCCCAAGGGCCTCGCTGCCAACCCCGAGCCGCCCCCCTGCCTCTCCTGTGACCCCGTGTCTCCTTTCCCTTTGGAAGCCCTTCCCTGCGCGCCCCACCCTCACGGTGCCTTCAGCCACCTCCTTGCATCGGAGAGCCCGTGGTCCCCCGGGAACTCTGCAGCCAGGTCCTAGCTCTCCAAGGGCGGGCTCTGCATCTTCCCGCATCCACGCCCCTCACCCCTGGGCCACGCCCATCACCCCTGGGCCACGCCCCTCGCCCCTGGGCCACGCCCCTCGCGGGCAACCTTGTGGACATGGTCTCATTAGATTTCCCGAGGAAGGTCTCAGGCCTCACCACCCTGCACGCGCCCGATCTCGTCTGATCTCAGAAGCTAAGCAGGGTCGGGCCTGGTTAACACGTGGGTGGGAGATTTCCAGAGGAAGGGACTTACCTGTGTTGCAACCCCATGCACGCTAGCACCCCCAGAAAGCCTTGCACTAACATCCCCCCAAAACACACACACACACAGAAAGGAGATTTGGGAGTCTGCAGTCACTTTGTCACTTCCCCGGAGTGTAGTTCTCATGACCAAGTCACTGTGACGTGGGGTGGTCTCGAGTGCCCCCTTGTCCTGGTAATAAAGTGTGGAGCGTCATTGGTGGCAGGGGAGGGCACCCGCGCGGCTCTGCGACGTGTCACCGAGCCCCTGTGTCCGCGTCTGTCACACACTCGGCGTCGGGCACGTGAGCACCAGGGCCCCTCTCTGGGCACCGTGTGGGGAATGAGGTGGGCTTCTCTCGGGAGCGCACGGCGCCTGAGTTTATTCCTGGAATCAAGGTGCAGCAGCCTTGGGTTTATGTAAAAGGTCCCCAAGGGTCCCCTCCTATACCTTGACCTTCCTCTGCCGTCCAGTGCGTCCCTGACCTGCAGCCCCATCCACCCGGAAGGAAGGAGCCCTGGGAGGCAGCCCCGCTGGGCACCCCGCGCCTCGTCACAGCCTGCGGGTTGCACGGGGGTCTGCACTGCCCCCCGCCGCCGGCCAGGGGCAGCGGGTGACTCTGGGCACTTGGCTGGCTCCGCCTCTACATTGAATCTTTCGCTAAATCACGCTGCCCTTGGCTTTGTGTCCTCACAGTCACGCTACAGAAGTGGTTCCCACACGTGTTCTTTCTCCTAAAAGAGGCAAATACCCTTTAGGAAAGCACCCCCTGGAGCAGACGCAGCCCTGGGCGCGGAGACCGTCCCAGCCGGGCGTGGTTTCTTGAGCCTTTTCCACGTCGTTAAATGTCCTTCCCCAGCTGAGGTTTCTGCGGCCGCAAGGCGCTGCACGGGCTGAACTGAGTATTGATTGTGGGCGCCCTGCGGGCGTGCTCCAGGCCAGACGGGTGGCTTCTGGCAGCTCAGTGTGCAGGCTGCAGGAGACGAGAGGTCCATGGCTTTGCCCATGGTCGGGGTCTCCCTCTGACCCCCCGTCCTTCAGGATTTTACTCTGCCACGTTGCTCTGGGCCGTCACCTGCCCTTCCAGCTTCTTTTTCCTAGTCGGGGGCAGCGTGCACAGTTTGTGACTCCACATCCTTCCCCCACCAAAGAAAACCAAATGGCAGTCTGAGCCCCGGACGGCCCCGTGGCCCCTTACGGCCTGACGGGAGACCGGGGGCTCTGTGGTTCCTGCCCTGTGTCCTTGGGCCTGGCCTCCCGGCATCCCGGGCATTAATTATGATACGCGCCACGTCAGCCTCTGGGATCACTGGGCCGAGTCGCGCACGCAAGCCCGGAATCTTGCGGAGTGCAGCGCATTGGGGGGTTTTCTCCGGCTCTGCTCTGGCCTAAGCAAGAGAGGCGCGTCAACTAGGGAAGCGGCGGTGGGTGCCCCCCCCAGCTTTCCCAGCCCTAAGTAGGTCAGGGTTTGTCACAGTTTTGACGAGATCACAGGTGAGTCACCATAAATCTGGGGAGTCACGAATCGTGCGGGCATTTGCAGTCTAGTGACATGGCGTGCCTCACTGCCCCGCAGGCTGCCCTGCAGCCCCTCTGCCCCCACGCAGGGCACAGCCCCGGCTGGAAACGGCCGTCAGGAGAGACTCGCCCCTGCTGCCGGCTGGGCACAGCCGCCCTCTGGCCTGTCTGAGGGACAGGAAAGTCACCTCCTGGGGGTGACCCAGGGGAACCAGCCCCTCTCCCTGATGTACGGCTTTTCCTAAGAGCGTAACCTCACAGAGCAAGGGGCACGGCGTAAGGGCACAGCTTGATAAATGTCCACAGAGTGACCACACCGTGTAACCCACACCCAGGTCAGCCGCCCAGGGACTCTGCCGTTGCCTCTCACCCACAGACTGGGAGGCCTGCCCGCCACCCGTGGGAGTCACCAGGTGCCTGCGGCTCCTTCCCGCCTGCGTGATGCTTGCAAGCCCGTGCAGGTCCTGCGTGTGGTGGTGGCTCATTAGCTCTCATGCGTGTCCCGTGCGAGTCGACGAACTTGTGGTCCCCAGTCTCTTGGGAGCACTGTGGCTGCGGAACCTTCGGGTGCATTTCCGGCGGGTGCACGCCTAGCAGCGGGGCGGCTGGGCCCCGCGGATTCAGACCTGCAGCCCAGGAGATGCCCAAGCCGGCCAGCAAAGCGCGTGCACCGGCGGAAGGAAGCCGGGACAAGATGTTTCGGGTAGAGAAAACGGAGCATGTTTTGGGGTCACGCAAACGTCTAAAAGCACCTCAGTCGGGAATTGTTCTCTGAAATCTGAGGGGACAGAATTGGTCTTTCTAGAGGCAAATCCTGCATCCTAATGAGGGGTCTCACCCCAGCGTCTGCGTGTGGGGGTTGGGGGGCTTTTTCTGACTGTGCTGAGGTGACGCCCCCCCCCAGAGCACATCCTGGCACTGCGGGGTGAGGGGGTGGGTGAGGGCAGAGGCACAGGGGGCCCCCAGGTTGTCACTGTGCTCTTGACATGCGCCCCAGGCTGTGTTTTTTTAATAAAGACGTGTCCCGGGGGTCGGCCCTTCGAAGCCAAGCTCCCCACCCAGCGCCTCTCACACCCTCTGAGGTTGGGGAGCAGGGACCCTGCTCCCCTCTGGTCTCAGGGGACGAAACTCAAGTTCAAGGTAAACACCTGCCCAGGGTCTCGACATGACTAAGTCAAGGGGGTCTGGCTCGTGTGTTCTGGCCACAAACTCCAACGCATTCTGTCCCCCGGCAGCCCCGTCCCCTGTCTGCCAAGCAGATAAATTACAGGAAAGGCGGTGGTTTGTTCTGAGGGATTAGGAATTGGACTGAAGCGAGCAGCTCCTTTGCTTCCGCGGGGGCTTCCCTTAACCATGGCTCCCCGCAACAGGTGACAGCGATAAGGCTGGGCAGCAGGGGGCGCTGCTGCCCCAGGGTCCTTCCCGCCTGACACAGACACAGCCCTGGGGCGTCCCTTTGACCTCCTCGTCTGGACAGATTCGAAAACATCATCGTAGGAAATTCGGGTAATGGGATGCCATCGTCCGAATCCTGTGAAATCAAACTCTTCCAAAAGAACATTTTAGCTGCAGTGCAGACTCGAACGTTTCTCTATTCTTGTTGGTATTTCCTGCAGCCGGAGAGTTAACCTAAAAAGCGTGTTTTCCACACCTACTGATGTCCATTGCAGGGAAAAAAGAGACCAAAAACACAATTTGGTTCGCCTCACCGTATTTATGTCATTACGGGCAGCTTGGTGGAGTCTGAAGGGCCTGGTGCTCCTTTTGATAATTCTGGTAGGAAACACGCTTCCCGGCGTTTGGGCGGCGGGCTTCGGGCTTCGGCGCTGTCGTATCTTGGAAAATGATTTCAGAAACCACCGCCTGTGTCTCGAGATCGTCCGTGGGGAATGCCAGCTACGGTAGGTGACTTTTATTGTCAGAAGAAATTTTACTTTGGGCACAGAGGTTCATTCCCACCAAGTTCAAGAGCTGAGAGCAAATCACAACAAAATGGCCACAACAGCAGCAAAACCCTAAGTGTATTTTTTTAATTATTATTTTTAATCCTCTCCCAAGGATATGTTTATTGATTTTAGAGAGAGAGGAAGGGAGAGGGAGAGAGAGAAACATCACTGTGTGAGAGAAACATCGATCGGTTGCCTTTTTCTATGTTTGTCCGACTGACCGGGGATCGAACCCACAATCTCTCTGTGCCCGGGACGATGCTCCAAGCCACTGAGTCACCCGGCCAGGGCCTAAGCTCAGTTTTTAAGCAAAGACAGCCACTTGCTAACTATGAAGTCTTTATAGTACATGAAAATTAATGTATTTGGTCCTGGCTGGTGTAGCTCAGGGGATTGAGTGCAGGCTGGGAACCAGAGGGTCGCCGGTTCGGTTCCCAGTCGGGGCACATGCCTGGGTTGTGGGCCAGGTCCCCTGTGAGGGCCACGTGAGAGGCAACCACACATGGATGTTTCTCTCCCTCTGTGTCTCCCTCCCTTCCCCTCTCTCTAAAAATAAATAAATAATATCTTGTAAAAAAATTAATGTATTTATATTAAAATTCACTCTGTGAGGTGAGCCCCTCCCAGTGTCTCCCAGGAAAGCGACCGAGATGTTTAAGGTGGTGTAAGAATCTCAGCCTCCGTGGGAGGGCTTCCATCCCCAGTCAGCCCCACGCGGGCTTCCTCACGGACATGGGTGCTGTCATGGGTGCCCAAGCCGGAGCCTGTCCGACCCCGCCCCCCGACGCGTGGTAGCTCCTGCTGCGGTCAACAGGGCACCGCCGGTCAGTGACGAGGGCCACAGAAGCGCGGGGCTGCCCTTCCTTCTGGATGCAGGTCCGACCCCATGCTCTACCCTTCAGAGCCACGTGCCATTAAAGGTGTAGAACCCTTCACGGAACGGTGAGTGCACCTGGCACGCCCGCCCTGCCCTGGGCCAGCCGCGACCCCCGCACCTGCCAGCACGCACGTCCGTGCACCTGTGCTGGGCAGGCTGCAGGCCGGGGCTGCCTCTGTGCACGGCTGTGTCTGCTGCTTCCACGGCATTGGAGCCTGGAATCAGGGAACATGGCCTTTGGGGATCAAATTAGCATCTGGTGCTGACGGCCAGTCCCGGCCACCTCTGGCTCACCGTTTGCAGTAACAGCTCAGTGCCCGCTGCCTCGGTCCCTGTTGCTTGACCACCCTGCGTGGGTTTGAAGAACGTAAAACAGGTCCGCGCTTTCTTAACAGCTGCCTGACGTAGCAAATAGATAGACCGGATGCCGTTAAATTTTAATTTCAGCTAAATCACGGGCAGTGTTTTAGCACAGGACCTGGCCCTAGAAAGCCTTTGTTGTTTATCTGAAATTCAGATTCAACCAGACGTCCTCTGTTTCATCTGACGACCTTAGCTTACTGAATTCCTTTCTCTCTACTTTGAACCTCGCTCATTCTCACCAAGCACAAAACCAAAGTTACAAAGCATGTCCAGTTCTAGTTGCAGGTGTTTTTTTTTTTTTAAAGATTTATTTTTATTTATTTTTAGAGAGAGGGGAAGGGAGGAAGAAAGAGAGGGAGAGAAACAGCAATATATGGTTGCCTCTCACATGGCCCTCACTGGGGACCTGGCCCGCAACCCAGGCATGTGCCCTGACTGGGAATCGAACCGGGACCACTTGGTTCCCAGCCTGCGCTCAATCCACTGAGCTACACCAGCCAGGGCTAGTTGCAGTTGTTTATTTAGTGTGCGAGAGAATGGTCTTCTCCTGGTCGGTGAACGCGGTGGCAGGGCTTGTGATAGTTCATCTTTCCTTCTTGTACGGGCGTGCCTGCGGCGGGGCGTGCAGCCCCCGGGGTGGGGGTCCCGCCCCTCCCAGGGCTGGCCTGTGCCTGAACCCCGACGCCCACTCGCGCTTCCTATTTGCCAGCATCGCGTGTCCTTCACCTTCACCTTGCCCACATCTTGTGATTCTGGAAGGTTCTTGCTCAGCCACAGGCACACCTCAGGCCTGCCTCCGACGAGCCTTTTAGGATGCTGCCTAAATTAATGTGCCTGCGCTCCAGATACCCCTGATGTGTTGCAAACTTCCTGGGCCAGACAGACCAGGAGAACCAGAGTTTACCTACCGCCTTCTTTACTTAAATGGCCCACCGCGGCGACATCATCTGCATCATCTGTGGTGCCTGCGTTAGGTGACTGGCTAAAGAAGATGGAACAGGACTTTTCGGTTGCCCACCCCCCAGGTCTCAGGTATCAGCACGGGGGTTGGGGGGGAGCCTGCCTAGGAGAGAGCTCCTAGCGGTCATGCCACCCTCTCTCTCTTTACGGCAGCCTCGGGCCCCTGAGCCAGCCCCCTCTTCTGTTCCCCTTCGCTTTCATGCTGTTCCAAGCAGCTGGCAAAAACCACTGTGAACTTGAACCACTTCGCTGTGGATACTGTTCTTACGTCATTAGAATTTGTTTCAACCAAGGAAGGCCATGAATGACCTGACTCTTGTGGGTGTTCTTAGCTGATTTAAGGGCCCCTGAGGCCATTGGAATCGCCGGTCCGCTGCGAACACCTCCAAGGAATCTCACTTGTGTATGAGCCAAATACCCTGTCACGTCAAGTCCGAAAAAAATGTTGGCGTTGGTCTACCAGCCGCTAAAATGAAGGCCTTCTGCGCCCTTCCTGTTTTGTTCGTACGATTCCAGAGAACGTGGGGCTCTGGTTAGGGATGAGTAGGGAGCCCCTGCACCCCAAAAGCAAAGCGGCAGCTTCTAGGGTCATTTTCTGCATGCCTTGTGAAAACTGAGCTCTTCCAATTTGTGATTGATTCTCGGTTTCCACAGTTTCCAACTGTACTCACTTAAAATAGCAGGTAAAATATTTTTTGTGCCCTGGCTAGGTAGCTCAGTTGGTTAAGAGCATCACCCCCGTACACCAAGGCTGTGGGTTCGATCCCCGGTCAGGGCACATACAAGAATCGACCAATGAATGCATCAGTAAGTGGAACAACAAATTGATGTTTCTTTCTTTCTTCCCCTTCCTCTGTCTCTCTAAAATCAGTTTTAATAATTCCTAATAGCTCACGTTATTCTCATTAAGAAAAATTTTTGTGGTGCACTATTTTATTCACTCAAAATGCAGATGGAAGAGATTTGATCGTTGTTAATATCTCTGGAATTCTGGGGCTAGTTAAGTCTGGCCTGGCTCGAAAAGTACCAGGAAATTGTAAATGTACCATTTTTGTATTGACTTTAATGTTTTATTGGGTAATGTGCATAGATATAGATTTGCTAAGAATTGGTCTTTCAGGGCTCAGAATGAATATTTTCCCAAATTCTGATGCTATTAGAGGAAAGGAAAATAAATTGCTGCAATTCTATGACAATTTTTGGGGATGTTTCTGCAGCTGTTAAATTGGAATAAAGATTTTTTTTCAAATATAAACTGCTTCTTTTGTAAATATTCGTTTCTTTTTTTTTTAAGATTTTGTTTATTTATTTTTAGACAGAAGGGAAGGGAAGGAGAAAGAGAGAGAGAGAAACATCAATATGTGGTTGCCTCTCACATGGCCCCCACTGGGGACCTGGCCTGCAACCCAGGCATGTGCCCTGACTGGGAATCGAACTGGTGACCCTTTAGTTCACAGGCTGACGCTCAATCCACTGAGCCACACCAGCCAGGGCTTATATTTCTGTTTCTTGACTTTAACCCTTGCACATAAAAAATCTCTTTGGGCCCTGGCAAGTGGGGCTCAGTGGGTTGGAGCATCATCCCATAGACTGAAAGGTCATGGGTTCAGTTCCTGGTCAGGGCACATACCTAGGTTGTGGGTTCGATCCCCAGTCGAGGAACCTATGAGAGGCAACTGATCAATGTTTCTCTCTCATATCAACTTCTCTCTCTCTCTCTCTCTCAAAACAATGGGGGAAAAAGCCCATTTATGGGATAGGAGAGCATACTTTCAAATCGTATATCTGATAAGGGGCTACTGTCCAAAATATTTCATACACACAACTCAATAGCCAAAAAAAAGAAGAAGGCATTACAAAACGGGCAGAGAAGCTGAATAGACATTTGTCCAAAGAGGGCACACCGCTGGCCAGCAGGTGCAGGAAAAGGTGCTCGACATCATTAATCATCCGGGAAATGCAAATCCAAACCACAGTGAGACATCTCCTCCCACCTGCCAGAATGGCCACCATCAATAAATCCACAAACAACATGTGCTGGCGAGGACGTAGAGAAAGGGGACCCTCATGCACTGTGGGTGGGAATGCAGACTGGTGCAGCCCCTGGGGGAACCAGTATGGAGGGTCCTCAAAGCATTAAAAATGGATCTGTTGAGCCCTGGCTGGTGTAGCTCAGTGGATTGAGTGTCAGCCTGTGAACTAAAGGGTCGCCGGTTCGATTACCAGTCAGGGCACATGCCTGGGTTGCGGGCCGGGTCCCCAGTGGGAGCCATGTGAGAGGCAACCATACGTTGCTGTTTCTCTCCCTCTCTCCCTCCCTTCCCCTCTCTCTAAAAATAAATAAAAAAATAAGATATTAAAAATGGATCTGTTGAAGAATATACCCAGCGATCCCACTGCTGGGCACTGACCCAAAGGAAATGAAAATGAAAATCCCACATTCATGGCAGCGCTATCCGCCGTAGCCAGGACAGGGAAACAACCGGAGTGGCTGTGCGCCGGCCGAGGGAAGGATAAGGAAGTCATGCTGCCCACACACGCAGGAAGGGCCGGGTCCTGGGGACTGTCTGCATTTCTCAGTTGGTCTCACCTGGCACCAGGTGAGGGGTGGGGGTGGGCGGCACCGCGCGGGGCCCGCCTCTGCCATGGTGATGCCCCGGTGTTTTCTGAGGTAGCCCAAACTAAGTATAAAGACTCAGAGGCCACAGACAGATATTCCCAAGGGGGCCAGAAATCAGACCGCTGCGCTGCTGCTGGGGGCCGTTGTGAAGAAGGGTTTTGAACAAAACTGTGGAATGTCAAGATCCAGCCCAAACAGAGTGAATAGAAGTACAGCGCCCGGTACACCATGGACGGTGAACCTGAAATCTGGTCAAATATAAAAAGAAGGAGCGTGGGCCGCCTGTGTGCACGAGAGCGGTGGCCCGTGGTGTACGTGATGTGACCTAGCAAACAGTGCCCTGACTTGGGGGCGTCACTGGGCGGGGGCGGGGGGGGGAGCTTTGCAAATGGGTGACGTCCTCCTCTTTCTTAGCAGGAGAGGTTTTCGTCACCAAGTTGAAAATGCTGACTTAGAAACGAGGGCTGTCACTTCGAGGCGTCTTCCTAATATTGGTGTCACCTTTAGGGCCGTCTTCCGGGACGCGGTCCCCGACAGCGAAGAGACATTTCTTTTGTCCCTTCGCGGTTTTACTGTCACCTCCCTCCTTCCCTTCCTTTGTCCTTGACGGGAAATGCTGCCGACCCAACGCGGCTGCGAGTGCTGTGGTTGGGAGCGGGGACACCTGGTGAGCTGGCACCCGGAAAGGTGAGGAGCGTTGCTATGGAAACGAAGCAGGTGAAGGGGTGCAGACTCCGAGGTGAGATGTGGCTGAGGGGGGCCTCCGGGCGGGGGTGCTGGCTGAGGCCCGGATGATGCCGGGCGGGAGGCAGCGGGCCAGGGCGCAGGCTCCCGAGCAGCGAGGAGCCGGTTCCGGAGGCAGAAAGTGAAGGCCTGGTTTCGGCGTCCTGCTCGGTTGGCACTCGAGCAGATGTCCTGTCCACTGCATGATCCTGTCCCCACGGGACTCTCTGTGCCTTGGACTGTGTCTTAGTGTTTTGGTTTTTTTTTTTTTTGCTTTCTTTTGTTTTTGCCTACCTAACCAGATTTTGGGACCGTTTGGAAGACGCCCAATGAGTGCGCAAAGCTAGATGAATGGATGAATGGATGGATGAATGGATGGGTGAATGAATGAATGGGTGAATGAATGAATGGGTGAATGAATGAATGGGTGAATGGATGAATGGGTGAGTGAATGGATGGGTGAGTGAATGAATGAATGGGTGAATGAATGAATGGGTGAATGAATGAATGGGTGAATGAATGAATGGGTGAGTGAATGAATGAATGGGTGAATGAATGAATGGGTGAGTGAATGAATGGGTGAGTGAATGAATGAATGGGTGAATGAATGAATGGGTGAGTGAATGAATGAATGGGTGAGTGAATGAATGAATGGGTGAATGAATGAATGGGTGAATGAATGAATGAATGGGTAAATGAATGAATGGGTGAATGAATGAATGGGTGAATGAATGAATGGTGAGTACATGAATGGAGGAGTGAAGGGAGGAATGGATTCTGTGAGGGTGTCAGGTTAAAGACATAACACCATGTATCCCATCAGCTGCCTTTTACGTTTAAGTTGAGTATTTACAAAGCCGATCGATCGCCTTTTGGAAACCATGCAGTCGGCATTTTTTAGCGCAGGACTTAGGCTGGTAATGAATGCCCATGAGCAGCCAGTGCGCTGTTCCGGGGCCTTCCCAAAGACCGTGCGGATTTGCCTTCTAGGAGGTTTGGGTTCTAAGGTGCACGTGCCGTCAGAGAAATTAAACGTGGCTCACACCAACGGCCAGTGGCTTAACCCAGATGCCTGCCACTAGCTGCTGCCACCGCCAGCGTCCCAGCTGTCCCAGCAGAGGGTGTCTGGAGGGGTGTTTCCACGTTGTGTGGAGGTGGGCACCCCCGGGGGCCGGGGTGGCTGGGCTGGGAGGCCCCCATGCCTGCCTCTGGTTAGGGACCAGGAGCAGACGCTGGGGCAGAGAGGCTGCCGGGGTCGGCAGGCGGCTCGGAGGAGGCGGCAGCTCAGCACAGGCTCGGGGAGGCCGCCTCCCAGCGCCGCGCCGTGTTACAATGCGTGGCCGCTGTGCGCTCGGATGCAAACCTTCCCCGCTCGGGAAACACGGGTGAAACTTAGCAAAGTTTGTAAAACTCTGCTTTCGTCAACGTTGGGGCCCATCTTTACATCTTGGCGTGACTGAGGCTGAGACGTGGTGTCTGGTCGGGGTCGCAGCAGCCCTCATAGTCCCCGGGGGCCACCTTTCCACACGTGCGGCCCCCGGCAGGGCTGCTTCCCGCGCTGCTGGTGTGGGGTGGGCCCAGGAGTTGTGAGTGGGAGGGGGTGTGTCACTTCCGGGCTGTGACACGCCCCGTGCATGGCCATCAGCACCATTCCCGGGAGGCTGCCCCATCAGCCCGCAGCCCAGAGTAAGGGGCCACGGAGCACAGCCTGAGCCGATGCAGGGTGACCGAGCAGCCGGAGCGAGAAATCAGCCTGGTGGGCTGCGTGCTTGCCCCGCTCGCTTGCTTCTCTTTTCCCCCTGCCAGCCACGCCCAGACGGATCCTGGGACTTAGAATCGAGGCGATAGGACCGCTCCCCTGGTTGCTCCCCAGCTTTCCCGGTTCAGGAAGCCTACAGGAGATTTTCCAGGAGGCTGCATTTACAGCCGCCCTTTGAAAATTAGAAAGCTCTGGAAATTGGGGAAGCCGGAGAGCTCCCATGTAGTAAGCTTCATGATGCTAAAGCGCGCGCTGTTGGAAAATAAAATAAGGCCCTTTGCTCCAATGAGTTTGGGAAATGCGGCACGCTCTCCTTGGTTGCGAGGATGCGCGAGGTCCCGGTGACCGCGAAGGCCCTGAGGCCCCCAGAGAAGAAACCGCTCCAGCGGAAGTCCCAGTTCCTCAGGTGCGTTGGCCGGAGGAATAGCCGTTTGCAGGCCAAGTGCACACACACCAGCCGGCCTGGCCCTTCCGGGGAAGTGACCATGTGAGGTGTGGAACTTGCTGACTGCTGGCATCGTGGGGCAGGGTTTGCAGGTCCTTCTGGCCGGTGCACGTGGTCCCGGCGACTTCCTTTCCCGGCCTCGTTTAAGCAACCGTTATTTTTGTGCTTTCAACGGTGTACTGCTGGGCAGTGACCCCGTGCCTGGGCAGCACCGGCGTGATGGCACCATCTCGTCACGGGGCCTGGGGATCTGCCTTGGGGACACGCCGCGTGTGATTCCCACCCTCCCAGGTGTTTGAAGGGTGCACCACCAGATATCCTGCTTCTGCCTGCTCTCCGTGTTGGGCTGCGTTCTAGACGCGGCCAGGGAAGGTCTCGGCCATGAGGGCCTGGGCTTGGGGTCCCAAAGACGCTCATGTGGCAGGTCAAGACCTCACACGCGGGTCCGTGCAGAGCAGCTCCGTGCCCTCGAGAAACTCGTGCATCTCCGTGGAGGCGGCTGTCACTTGCATGTCAAGGCCGAGGGCGCTGATGACCAAGGAGAGAGTCACCGAGTGGCTGGGGCCGGGGTGAAGTGTGGCCCATACTTGCAAAGCTCCCTGGGGAGCTGGCAGATCTTCCCTCACACCTGTTGTGGTCCCCCCCACGCGGTGACACAGGAAAGGGTAGCTCGGTGGGAGACAGCGGGATGAGGGAGCGGGCAGGGGGCCTCGCGGCCGCTGGTCAGACTGTTCTTCCCGTCCAGTGATGTTCGTTTCGGTGATGGTGCCAGGGTGTCGACGCCGTAGGCAGGCAGTTCTGGAGTCTGTCTGGGCCCAGAGAGAGCACTCAGGCCTTCGGTTGGTCGGTCCATGAGCGGCCTCAGGGACCGGCCGTTAACCACCCCGTGAAGTCTCTGCAGGGGCAGCTGTCGGCGAAGCAGCAGAATTTAAATTCTGCCCCTGTGACGTGGCAGGGACCGCATGGTGGCCGAGGCAGCCTTGGACGATGTTGCCCTTGGTCAGCGGATGCGCCAACTGCCTGATTTCGGCAGGTCAGGGTCACGGGCCAAGGCCTCCAGAGAGAGCGCGAGGCACCCAGGGGCCGCCCTGGGGGCAGCGTCCGCGGGAACATTCCGGCTGGACAGGACACCGAGTCTGGTACTTCAGCCTGGGGGCCCAGCCCCGGCACCTCTGTTAGCCCTGCCCCGGGGAGGCGGCCCCTCGCTGAGAGCTCAGGTGAAGGACAGCACAGGGCACTGAAGGGCCAGCACCTCCTCTGTCCCTGGGGGTGCCGGGGAGCCAGTCGGCAGGGCCCTAGCACCTCCCCCCGCTCCGCCCCCCTCCCAGGTCCCCTCTGGGTGCCCCTGGCTGCTGAGGCAACCTCCTCATACGTGGATTTTCGACTGCGCGAGGTCAGCACCCCGGACTCCGCATGGGTCCAAGGTCAAGTCTAGTTCCTTTCCCGCCAAAAGCCCTGGGGCTGGGGCCCAGCGTCACTCCCAGCCCTACTCGCAGGCTGCCTCCCGTGGGCCCCCGCACAGCCCTGCGGGAAGGTGGCCGTCACCCACTCTGAGGATGCTGGTCACGTCCGCCCCGCCCTGCCCTGTGGTCTGTCCCAGACCCGCCGAGGTCATCTGCCCGCCCACCCGCACCCACAGCGTGTGTTTGCTGCCGCCGGTGCTATCGGAGCTTCTGTGTGTTGGGTTTTGGCCCGTCTCCCCGCCCAGAACGCCGGCTCCAGGCAGATGGAGCCGGAAAGACCAGAGCAGGCTTGTCTTTGGAATGAATGAATGAGCAAGCGATCGAGCGAGCGAGCGAGTGAGGGAACGAGTGGGTGAGGCCCCGGGCAGCAGAGGCGTGCTGCCTCACCCTGGGGAGGCACCGTGTGTTCCGGCGGGGCCTGGCCAGTGACGGCACCGGGCAGATGGCCGGCCCTCGCCGAGTCCCAGCGTCCTCGCCACAGGGAGGACAGTGTGGCCATTGTCCTGAGGGCAGATCTGGGGCCGCGTGGCTCAGATCAGCGCGCAGACTCTGGCCGTGCCCCCTGCTCCGTCTGCGTCCCCCGGTTCTCTACATGGGCACACACAGAGGCCCACAACCCCCCGCACATCCCCTGACACACGACACCCACACGTCACCCCACACGCACACCCAGCCCATGGAAAGGCCCCCGTGACCCGTTTTCCAAGCGTCTCTCACTCAGCCTCCTCTCGTGCCTGCAGCAAGCACTTCTCTCCCTGGCCCGAAACACCGTTCTCTCTCCCACCAAATGCAATTTAAATTGCTCTTCATGGTGGCGACCAAGACAGGAGGTCAGCTCCACGTGCCCCCCCCTTCCCCCCGCAGGGCCTGCTCTGTGTCTAATGCATGTCCGGCGGGCTCCGGTTCTCTCTCCTCAAAGATGCCCCTCGGGCCCCGCCCTGGAGGCCCACACCCCTGCGGCTCGCCTGTCTCCGGGCACGCCGTGGGGGCCCCCAGCAGCGCGGTCTGCGCCTGATTGGATGGGGGCTTCCTCGTCAGGAGCCACCGGGCCTCACCCCACTGGGTGCAGAGCCTGCTGGGCGCAGATGTCCCAGCCGGCTGACACCACAGCGTGCGGGGAGGCCGGCCTTCGGGAGCTATGCCCGCAGGACAGTGAGTCCTTGGAGCCAAGGACTTCGTCTGTTTGGGCTCTCACTGTCCTGGGGGCTGGGAGTTCAAGATCAAGGTGCTGGCCAGTTGGTGTCGGGCGAGGCCTCTCTGCTTGGCTTGCAGACGGCCACCTTCCTACCGCCTTCCCGAGGGCTCTCCTCGGGGCACGTGGCCGGGGCAAGCGCCGTCTCCTGCATCTCTGCCTCTCTTTATAAGGACACTGGTCATGTCGGATCAGGGCCCCCCTTCAGACCCTACTGTACCTTCCTCACCTCCCAAGGGCCCCTCCTCAAGGTGAGCTCAAGGTCAGGCCAGCATGCCGTGTTTGGAGGGATGCCCTGCCTCTTGGAATGACCTGGACCTGGCTGCTGCTGGGTGTGATTCCATGGAGAGGCCAGAAAGACCCGGCTGGGAGGCCCTGGGTTTGTCACTTTACCTTTCAAAGGGTGTGTTCTGGTCTCAGAAAGGGCGGAACACACTTCCCTGGTAACGACGGGAGAGCGGGTCCAGTCGCTACTCTGTGTGGAGGTCTGTAGCAGCTCTAGCAATGCTCATCCCCAGGAAAGGAATTATGACCACTGTCATCACTGAATTATTGATGTGTGTAAATAAAAGTCTCCGTATGTGTATCGGTTAGGACTCTGTTCAGGTGTAAGCAGAAAACTAAGCAGTCAAGGGCTTGCTTTTCACACCTAAGAAGGAGTCCCAAGGTTACTAGCTTTGGTTCAGAGGCTTCACCCATCGATTGACAGCTCTGTAATTCTCTGGGCTGCCTGGCCTCAAGGTAGCTGCTGAAGCACCGGCCATCAAGTCCTAGCTCATGGTCTACTGATTTCCTTTTCTCAGGATTGCAGTGGTTTTCTGAAAATCTGCCAGGGAGGTTTCTACTTGGGTTTAATTGGCCACACTGGGTCACGTGGCTACCACTAGATCAAAGGGGTGCAGGGAAAGTGGGAAACAGAATTGGCTTTCACCAGTGGAGACCCGTGGCCTGAGGCTGGGCACTTTAACCCACCGCCAGCACCCAACCAGGTTCTGACGGCGTGGTAGGAGGGGAACAGGTCCTGGGGAGACAGCAAACCAAGTACTGTCCCAGGATCCACTTTACTTCCTAAGAGGTGGGCTTACAAATGGCCAGTGGGGGACAGGTTGGTAGTCTGGTGAAGGAGCGCCCCCCAGTGTTTCTCAGAAAATGTGGGCCCTGAGAAGAGAATAGGAAACAGACTTCAGGGCAGCTCGGCGTCAGGTGGGACTCTCAGGTGGCGGAACGCATACATGGCACAGGGACGCGGGCTCGTTCTCTGTCACTGCCCCCGCCTTCTGCCCACCCTCTCTGTATGCCGATTCCTTTCCTGCTTGTGTGTGTGTTTTAATTAAATTGATTGGGGTGACGTTGATTACTGCACTTATATAGGGTTTTCTTTGTTTTTTTTTAAGATTTTATTTATTTATTTTTAGAGGAGAAGGGAGGGAGAAAGAGCAATGTGTGGTTGCCTCTCACATGGCCCTCACTGGGGACCTGGCCCGCAACCCAGGCATGTGCCCCGACTGGGAATCGAACCGGGACCCTCTGGTTCCCAGCCCACGCTCAATCCACTGAGCTACACCAGCCAGGCTTATATAGGTTTTAAGCGCACAGTTCTATGACACGTCATCTGTACCTTGCCTTATGAGGTGTCTGTCTCACTGTCCTCCCTGCATGACACGGTCCCTCGGCGTCCTCTGGTGTGGCTTTGCCCTCCCTCTGCACAGGGCCCTGCAAAGTGGGCCGGTGTCCAGGGATGCCTGGGGGACCCTGGGCCCAGGGGAGAGGCAGCAGGAGCCCAGGCTTGTCCTGTTTTCATGGGCCTGCCAGCACAAGTTCATTGCTAAGCTCTCCGCTCTCTCCAGGTTACCGCACTTGCCTGGTCTTTTTGGGTCATTAAAAACCAGGCTTAAGCCCAGGCTGGTGTAGCTCAGTGGATTGAGCGCGGGCTGGGAACCAGACGGTCCCGGTTCGATTCCCAGTCAGGGCACATGCCTGGGTTGCAGGCCAGGTCCCCAGTGAGGGCCATGTGAGAGGCAACCATACATTGCTGTTTCTCTCCCTCTCTTTCTCCCTCCCTTCCCCTCTCTCTAAAAATAAATAAATAAAATCTTTAAAAAAAAAAACCAGGCTTAACCTTCCTTCTGCCCAGGGAGCCTCGTGGCCCAAACTCACCCGGGACCCCATTCCTCTCGAGGGGCTGCGGGGCATGCCGCGCCCATGACCTTCAGACAGGCGGTCTCGGGAAGCTTCTCTCTCTGCCCAGTTTAGGGGGAGGAAAAGTTCAGGGCGGCTCACGGGAAGTTTCTGGGAGTTCCTGGCAGGGTGCCCGCCGGCCGAGGAGCCTCCACGCGCGGCCCCTTTCTGTGCTTCTTCCCAGGCCGCCCGACACGGGTGGCGGTCAATTCTCGTGTCCTCCGTTCCTTTGTGTGTTTCGTGAGCCAGCCTCCGGGAGGTCAACAGGAACAGTCCGCGTGGGCTGTACAGATCCGCGGGCGGCCTTCACTTGGGCAGGCTGGGTGGACACCCCTGGCACCTCTTTCCTGTGGTGGGTGTGCCAGCGTGTGGCCTGCAGCCCGGGGAAGGGACTTCTCGGAGCCCCTGCCACGGCTGCCCCTCTGTATGTTGGGGGGGGGGAGGCGCTGCCTCCCTCTGGCCCCGCCCCAGCCTCCCCTGCAGGACCAGCCAGGTCTCCTTGCTGAGGAGCTCCTGCTCACGGCACCAGGCAGAACCAATGAGACTGGAGGGGAGGAGAGCAGAGGGTGGGCAGAAATGACCCCGGGCAGCACAGCATCCCCACACCCTGCCTAAGGAGCGGGAGGAGGGGACAGTCCCGGGAAGGAGCAGGGAACCACCACCCTGAGCTTCCAAGGGAGGGGTCCCTCAGAGAGTCGGAGCGGGGCCCCCAGGTTTCCTGTGAACCCTAAAAATAGGAGCCCCACGAAAGTGTGCCTCTCAGGTGGCATCCAAAGGACTTTCCCCAAGGAACCAGGGGGCGGGCAAGGGCTGCCTCCCGCCACCGCCTCGCTCCATATTCCTGCTTTCACATCTTGAAATCCTGTCTGTGCAACTCCGTGTGAAGAATGGGCTGCTCTTGAGAGAGTCTGGAAGCCGCCCCGTGGAGCTGGGCATGAGCAGCAGGCCAAGGCCAAGGCCAAGGACGGCGTCAGGATTTACTCAGAGGAAGTGAGTTCATGTCCTGCCCGCAAGACTGAAGGCCGTGCCCCCTGGCCCTGCGGCGCTCCACGCCAGTGTCGCTGAGGGAGGTTTCCACCTCGCCCTCCCCAAAGGGTGGCCCCTTCTCGCCCACTGTCACCGCTTTGATAGGCAGCCTGGGGACGATTCCCGTTTCCCCAGGTGGACATGCGCACTGGGGTGTGCCATTTTGGGTTCAGAACTCACTGCTTCCTCGTGGGTGTGGCTGCCACCAGCTTTTCGCCCTGGTCCCGGCCTGGCTGCTCTGATGTCAGCTGCCTGCGGCCACCGCCCTCGGACGGCCACCTGGGACACGCTGCTGCCACGGAACCTCCTGAGACCAGGACGGTGGCCCCACACAGCCTCCCTGGTTCTCATGAAAACGCGGTGGCCTCAGCCGCGGGCTCAGGAGCCTGCGTGGAAGAGAAACGCAGTCTTTGCTCCTCACGGGGCGCCGCCAGCCTGGGGACACGGTGGCTTTCAGAAAGGGAGCTCGCTTTCCCAGTGTCCTCCGGCGGCCGGCGCTGTGGCGTCCCCAGCCCCCCGGGCAGCCCTGTGGCCGCACTCAGAAAGGGGCTGTACCCGTTGTGAGTTTGCTGGGCAACCGAGTCATCCATGTCTCCAGGGCAATAAGAAACAATCTGGAAAGAAGACACTATTTTCAAGGCGCATCATGTGGATGGAGAAGACGCAAAAGGAAAACGACATTTTGTAACTGACTTTTCTTTACGGGAGTTTGAAGTGACTGGATCTGCTAAGGGCAGATGTGTTTATCCCTGTGCCCTGCGCCCAGCAGGCGGCTGGCAGAGATGTTTCCAGGCCGCACCCTCGAAAATGCTGGCCCATCTGGAAGTGGCTGCCACGGGACCCTGTGACGTGGGCCACTCTGAGCATCTGTCTCCTTCTCTAGACCATGGGTCCTGTGCATCAGTAGCTTTGAACTGTTATTATTTTAACCTGCCTTGGCGTGCCCTGGGCCGGTAAAGTTTTCCCCCAAAAGTAAACAGGACTGAACACTGAGCCTTCGTCCTCAGCCTGAAGGCTACAAGTGTGCCCGGGGAACCCTAAGACTGCGATTTCGGGGGACACCCTCACTGCAGAAGGTCGCAGAGCCTGGCAGTGTCTCCGCTGACTTCCCATGGGTCCTGTTCAGGCCCAAAGGATTGGGACCGAAACAGTCCAGGGAGTATTTTTGAGTCAAAGATGGAAACGCCTTTCCAGGGCCAAGGAAACAGAAGAAGGGAATATGAGTTCATGTCTTTTTTGTTGTTGTTCGATAAATTAAGTTCGGTCCATTCAAAGAGACGAGATGTGAATGAAGCTCAGCCTGCTCCCTCCCGCAGAGGAAGCGTGCCGGGGCCGGGCAGCGCATCAGTGACGCCACATGTCTGCGGACAGGGGCGGGAAAGCACAGTGTGGGGTTGAGCGTCATCCTACCTCCTCTTGTGACTTCACGTAAGGGCCGCAGGCACTGGACAATTGCCACGCCACTGGGACGCGGGGGCCGTGTGAGGTGCTCTCTTGTGGCTTTCTGAAGTGACCGGGAGGCCTATGAGGAAGCCCCCACTCCCTCCCTCCCCACCCACCCCAGGCCTGTGACCGTGGCCCAGGACACGAGAGCTCGGGGTCCAGAGTCACCAGGCCCAGTTCAGGGTCTCCCTCCCCCAGCTCAGCATGGCCCCTGCGGCGTCTCCCCCGTCCCAGCAAGAGTATCTGCCTGCCGTGGGGCTTGGTTTACATTTCCTTCACTTTTTAGTTTCATTCAGGAATTTAACCCAAGGTGGGCTGATTACACCCTGCATTTCCAGAAGACAGCTAACCGTTTCCTGTAACATTGCAGAAGCCGCCTGTGGCACACACATAGAAATGAAAGCCAGGAGCTGTTTGCAAGTTAAATGCCTATGCGCGTGTTATTAGAAGTGAGGAAAGCAGCGGGAAGTCTCGTGGGGCAGGCTAAATTGACGCAAGGAAGCTTTGTTTTTTAAGTGATTCCATAAAGCAGAGGGACAGACAGGCAGAAAGAGTCCTTTTAATTACAGCTACGCCGGGCTGCCCGCGTCCGCCACGGTTGCTATTCCATCCTGCGGGGAGCCCCTGCCGCTCTGCGCCGGCTGGGTCGGGCGGGGTACTACTCCAGGGCCCCTGCTGCTTCGTGCCGGCGGGGACTCCACCGAAGGGAGTTTCACGTCGGGGCTCCCCGCCAGGTGGTGGTTTGGGGCCGCCAAGGGATGGCACGCAGGCTTCGGGGCCCGGCCCGAGCTGCACTCCACACATACCACCCTGCCTTGTGGTCCCCGGCCCAGCCTCCGCCACCGCCCGGTGGTCCTGGGTGCCCGTCTCAACCCAGAACCCCAGCTACCCTGCAGGCCCTTGTCGGGTCCACACACGTGTCCTGACATCCCACCTGGCTGAGGATTGCTTATAATGACAGTTTAACCTTGACCTTTTGGATCGCTTTGAAGTGCCATAGAATACCTGCCATTAGAGGTGTCCTGCAGACTGGATGTTTGTGCCCCCTTCACAAATTCGTATGTTAAATCCTAACCCCCAATGCGATGGTGTTTGGAAGTGGCGCCTGGGGAGGTGACCAGGCCAGGAGGGTGGGGCCCCAGGAAGGGGATTAGTGCCCTGGCCCAGCACCCCAGAGAACGGCCTCACTTCCTCCACCACGTGAGGACACTCAACGACGGGGCCCCCTGTGGGCCAGGGAGCGGGCTCTCCACGGACCCCGAGTCTGCCGGCACCTCTGTGCCGCCAACTCCCCAGCCGCTTCTCGTCCTAGGAGGGGCTTCCTCACAGCATGTGGCTGTTACGGTTCATCTCTTTGCGCGGTGGGGAGAGAGGGACAGAAAGACAGAGAGCCAGCCGTATGAGAAACATCGATCTGCTGCCTCCCATATGGGCCCCTACCAGGGATCCAGGGACCAAACCCAAAGCCAGCCCAGGCTGGTTCATTTCTTGGTAACTGTTTCCCATCTTTCCACCCACTGGGCTCTCGCTCCCATTTCAGTGGGACCAACGCCAAGTTTTGTCCTTGACGATGAAAGTGGCTGATAATCAGTTCTTTTCGTGGTTGATTTTCAAGGTGCAGGCGGTCAGGCTTTGATGGCCTGCAGATTGCTCCCGCCACCCTCCCCCTGCCCTGTACCGGCGGGGCCGGCAGATGGGCCGCAGGGAGCGGTGTGTGCCGGGCTGCAGACACGCATGTCGGACAGGAAGTCAATCTAGGCTCTTCCTGGAGACGCAGTTCTAATGCCGTCGGTTCTCAAAGCCTTCACGATGCTGTTTGGCTCTGTCCACCACGTGCACGTCCTAGTAGCAAGTTGGGACTGGGACGGTGGCTCATTCTGTGTTGCTTACCCTGTAGCTGTCAAAGTCCTCGCTGGACTCTTCAGGGTGCTCTGGGCACGCGCGGCTTGGAGGTGAGCCAGCCGGTCGTAGACCACTTTCTGGGGCCACACTCTTGTGCACCCCCTCTTCACCATCTTCCCGGCCCCTTCCGGCTCTCTTGGCCCCACTCAAGTTCCTCTGATCAGAAAAGCTTTAGTATCTCCACACTGTTTGGCACGTTCCTTACCTTGACCTGTGTTGAGGTCAAGGACAGGGGGCCGGGGGCGCAGGGAGGTAAAAAGAAGCAATGGGTATCTGCTGCAAACCCCGAGACCGCAGCCACTGTGCCAGAGAGGACGGCCGCTCTCCTTGAGGGGCTGGGTGCGAGCCTGGACGTTCCCCTTGAATATTCCTGTTCTTCTCTTTCTAAAAAATGGCTGAGCTATAAAATTAATCCATTTATTCACAGATCCGTGCAATCAGCAACACAAAAGAAAACCCATCCCTATTAGCAGTGACGCCCCCATTGCCCGGTTCCATTTACCCGGTTTTGGTTTTACAAACTGACCGATTCTGGACGTTGCGTACAAATAGAATCACGTGACGTACTGCCTGCTGTGACCAGCTTATTCCGCTCGGAATAATGTTTTCATGGTTCATGGAAACGTCGCATGTATCACTTGCTTCATTCCTTTGGTTGCTCATATCATTTCCTTGTATTTATCTATTAGTCAGCTGGTGAACACGTGGATATTTCTACTTTTTCGCTATTATGAGTTATCCTGCTGTGAAAATTCATATTCAGTGTGTTTTTATTTCCCTTGGGTATATTTAGGATTGCTGGATCGTCTGGCAGCTCCGTGTTTCACCCTCTGAGGAACCGCTGGACTGTTTTTCGAAGGGGCTGTATCATGTTGCATTCCCGCCGGCAGTGTCTGGGGTTCCGATTTCTCCACGTCCTTATCAACACCTTTTATCCTGTCTTTTTTATTATAGACATCCTGGTCAGTGCAAAGTGGTATCTCATGGTGTTTTTTGTTTGTTTGTTTGTTTGTTTGTTTTAATTTGCTTTTTTTTTAAGATTTTATTTTTATTTATTTTTTTTTTGAGAGAGGAGAAGGGAGGGAGACAGAGAGAGAGAGAAAGAGCAATGTGTGGTTGCCTCTCACATGGCCCTCACTGGGGACCTGGCCCGCAACCCAGGCATGTGCCCTGACCGGGAATCAAACCGGGACCCTCTGGTTCCCAGCCCGCTCTCAATCCACTGAGCTACACCAGCCAGGGCTCATGGTGGCTAATGATATTGAATATCTCTTTGTGTGTGTGTGTGTGTGTGTGTGGTTTTGGGCCATTTGTATATGTTCTTGGAGGAAGGGCTATTCAAATTATTTTCTATTTATTGCTAATTATTTGTCTTTTTATTATCGAGCAGCAAGGGTTGTTCATATGTTCTGGATATGAGCCCCTCATCAGATACATGATTTGCAAATATTGTCCTCCATTTCATGGATTGTCTTTTCATGTTCTTTATGGTGTCCTTGGAATCAAAAATGTTTTTAATTTTGATGAAGTTCAATTCATCTAATTTTTTTTGGTTGCTTGTGTTTTTAGTATTGCACATAAAAATAAATATTGCCTAGCCCTGGCTGGGTGGCTCAGTTGGTTGGCGCATCACCCCATATACCAAAAGGTTGCAGGTTCAATCCCCGGTCAGGGCACGTACCTAGATTGTGGATTTGACCAGGTCAGGGCGTGTATGGGAGGCAACCAATACATGTTTCTCTCTCATATCAATGTTTCTCTCTCTCTCTCTCCCTCCCTTCCTCTCTCTAAAATCAATAAGCATGTCCTTGGGCGAGAATTTTTTTTAAATTGCCTAACCCACATCACAAAGGTTTACTGCTACATTTTCCTCAAATACTTTTTTAGTATTCCTCCTTGCTTTCAGGAAAGCTGTGCCCCATTTCAGGTTAATGTTTGTATACAGCGTGAGGCAGGGCTCCAACTTTGTTCTTCGGATGTTACCGTCCAGGTGTCCAACCCCCATTACTTGAAAAGACTTTTTCCTCCGCGGAATTGTCTTAACACCCTTGTCAAAAATCAATTCACCACAAATGTAAGGCTTTATGCAACTACAGTACTATCTTAAATTCTTTTTATCTCTGCGGTGAAATTTAAAATCGGTAAATGTGAGTTCTCTCTTTTTCAAGTTTGTTTTGGCTGTCCCCGATCTCTTGAACTTCCATATTAATCTTGGGATCGGCTTATCAGTGTCTCTAGAAAGCCGGCTGGGGTTCGGACGGGCATCGCCCAGACTCTGTGCATCGATTCAAGCAATCCTACCCTCTCCACAATGTCACGCCTTTCGATCCATGAGCCTGTGATGGCCCCAAGCCCCACCGGAAGGTAGAAGACAATGGATGGGTGACTTCAATGTGTTCAACGCAAATCTAAACTCATGTTCCC
>PVJI01010662.1:0-59624 GCA_004026765.1 Micronycteris hirsuta | reverse complement strand
CAAGTTAATGTCTTGGGTTTGGGCATTATAAACTTGCTATATTCTCACATATTCTAAGAATTTTATTATCTTTCCTTTTGTGTTTCCTACTTCAAACTTACATTGGGAAATTACAAAATTAATGTGCCAAACTATGGGAAAGTGTCACTACTTTTTCCAAAAATACATAGAAATATTGTTGAACATTTTGTGTGATCAATGAAATACACTGGAGATCAGATGGTAGAATATTCTCTCTAAAAGTAGAGTGAACTTTCTAAGTGCTCTGAAAGAAATTGAACTTTCCTTTCTATATTATGCTTTTGAAAATCCATTGCTTGCTTCACTCATTAATTCCTGGACACAGTTTAATCATATACTATTTTGTCTCTGTGTGTAGCAGTGTGTGCTTGTGTGTATTCTTCCGCATGTGATGGCTGTGTTTTAATATTGTTATCATTTATGTAGGCAGAATTATGCCATAACTAATGTCTTATCTAACACTTAAACTGTTTTTCATTTTAAAATAATTATAAACTACAAGCTATGTGTGAGGACAGAAGCTAAATATATTTTTATAAGTTGAAAAAACTCAGCATGCTTATATCAGAAAATTGATTCTGTAATATCCTAGGAAATGCATACAGTAAACAAACAAAAACAGATAACCAAAATCATCAGCAATATTTTCAAATGAAAAAGATGAGTCTGATTTGAAAAATGATTCAAATATTAAGAAAGTTTAAGACAATAAATTGTAGGTGGTCAAAGAAACTTCAAACTTTCTAACATGAACTGAAAAACAAAAACTTAAAGAACAGAGTTATTGAAAGTTCTACTTTTTACCACTGGCTGGTTGGCTCAGTGGATTGAGCACTGGACTATGACGCAAAGGATCACGGGATCCATTCCCAGTCAGGGCACATGACCTGAGCTGCAGGCCAGGTCCCTAGAAGGGGGCACACAAGAGACAAGCACACACTGTTGTTTCTCTTCCTCTCTGTCTCCCTCCCTTCCCCTCTCTCTAAAAATAAATAAATAAAATCTTTAAAAAAGTAAAATAAAAGTTCTACTTTTATTTGTGGGGAAAAATTGAAGTATTTAGCAGAGTAATAGAAATAAAATGACAACTTGAGATTCTGGCAACATTTAAATAAAATTATATGCTTGAGTGTATTTTATCAATGCAACTGGTGTTTATGTGTAATTATATACAGATAGATTAAAATTTGGTTGCATTAATATCTAGTACCATCTAAATAATGTTCCCTTTACTCATTAATGTAAATTGACTTAAAAATCTACTTGCTTTGATAATTATAATTTTATTTAAAGTAGGTTTCACCTGTGTTCAAAGCTTTCCAGCTGGCACCATTCTGCACCATCCCATAGATGGAAGGGTTCTGTAGGTTAATAACTGATGTTTGAAGAATTGCTTTGAATTGTGATCTAAGACTATGGTTATCTTGTTTTCTAGAAATTGACTCTATTGTTATAGTATCATATAAGCAAAAATAATGTATTGTACAGTTTTTTTCCCCAGAAACTGAGATAGGAGTTTCTGATCACACCAAAACCATAAACCAAATTGCAAACTAAATATACAGTTTCAATAAACATGATGACTTCTCCTTTATAATAAATGTAAGCATAGGCTGCTAAAATGGGATAAATTCTGTGTCTATGAAAAATCATTGAGTGACATCATTATCACTCTTTCTTGCAGGGGTATCCAACCTGCTGCCTGCAGGCTGCATTTGGCCCAGGATGGCTGTGAATTCAGCCCAACACAAATTTACTTAAAACATTATGAGATGTTTTGTGATTACATGCCACGATGTATTTAATGTGTGGCCCAAGACAACTCTTCTTCTTCAAGTGTGGCTCAGAGATGCCAAAAGGTTGGACACCCCTGGTAGAGCACAGTGTGAGCACCAGGAACTTCTGCTCCTCCTTCCCCAACACATGAGGTTCAGTAACTTTCAATAGAATAAGTTCATGTCATGAAACTACTGAAATCCTCCAGCTTAACAGGGTCACTTAGTCTCTGTCTCTCCATATGCTTTCTTTCTCAGGACTAAAGATATTGCAAATTTTGAGATGAAAACTTTCTATTACATTATCATCTACTAAGTAGGATAAGGTACAGAGAAAGGTACAGGTTCAGGTAAGGTGATAAGGAAAGATCTCACTGAAATGATGAGAGTTTTAGACACATGTGATTACAGGTGAGGAAGAATACTATAAGAATATCACAGAAGAGACTATTTCCAACAGACTGGAAAACAAATGCAAAGGCTCTGATGACAGAGCGTGCCTTGACTGTTTAAGGAGCACCGAGATGACCAGAGCATCGGAAGCGGAGGAACTGAGCGGCAAAGGAGCCAGATGAGAGGCTAGATTGTGTAGGGTGCCCTAGACAATGGAGAGGAATTCAGCTTTCATCCATAGTGAGCTTGGAGACTGGGAGGCTGTCTTAAAGAGGAGAATGACATGATCTCATTAGCATTTTAAAAGATGCACTCTATTTGTTGTGTGAGAAATGGATTGTAATGAAGCACAAGTAGAGACATGGAGAACATTTAGGAGGGTATTGCTCAAACCTCCATGAGAGAGATTTTGGTTGGCCTGGGGTGGCGGTGTATGAGATGTGGAAAAATGGTTGGACTTAAGATTTTGTGAAATGTGATCAAACAAGATTTGTTGTCAGACTGTGCTGAGATGTGAGAACAAAAGACAAGAGTGACCTTGAGTTTTGAGTTGTGGGCAGCTTGAAGAATGGCAGTATCACTTACTGAGTTAGAGAATGCTGGGAAAGACATACATGTAGGTTAAGTTCATGAGGTCTGAAACATCTAAGACAGTCAGATGAAGGATTCTGGAGTGCAGGGAGCATATTTTCACAGTAGATAGATGTTTGAGGGATATCAATTGATCTTAGGTAGACTGATGCCATATTCCAATGAGGAGTTTAAATGGAGAAAAAAGAAAATGGATGAGAATTCAATTTTGGGAGACACAAAACTTAATAGGTGGGGGTCCTAAAAAAGGGAAAGCCTTATTAAGGAAGGATGAGAATAAAGTCTCCATGAGATACAAGAAAAATCAGGAGCATTTGGAATCCCAGAGAATTAACTCTTTCAAACTTCATTTCATTCCTACTACCCTGGATGAAAGTATAAATGACTATCTTACTTATTAGAAATGCACCTGAGATTCAGAAAGGCAGCTGACATTTTTCTTATTATAAAATTAATAAGTAATAATAATGTGCCTAGAACAATGTCTTCTAAAACCTGACCAAAAACCTCAAGTGAGATAAAAAATGTCTTGAAGTAAAATTCAAAATCCTACAGGAGTAGTTTTTTAAATAGAGAAAATTATTTTAGTTATCAGCAACCTCAGTAGAAGTGTAAATTTATAGCCTTCGAACAGAGTTGTTAAATTTTATTGATGATAGTTGCCTTTCTCAGAAGAAAGAAGGAAGCTAGAGCTCATATCTCTTTGTATTCCAGGGTCATTATGTCTAAAATATTCCAGTTTGAAAAGTGGTAGTACTGATATACACTCATGTAATTAATAGAGCAGACAAAAGCAGGGTTACTTCTTTATAGATCAAATCCCACAGGTTCCTAGAAGATAGATCTAGTAATGTTAAACATTTTTAAAGGTATGAGTAGGTCAATAGAGTTCCCAAGAGTTATCCATATCTGATAGAATTCAAAAGAGCAGAATTTAACTACAAAAGAAACTGACTAAAACAAAACAAAAGAAAAATCTAAATAGCTTTTTATATTTACCCATAATTATTTTCTCTTAAAATATCAAATTGTAATGGAAAATAATTGAGTTTACTATTATTATGTCTTTGAATTACATATTTAAATTTTAAACAGATATTTAACTCTTAAATATGAAAAATAAGGTCATTAGAAATATAAATCATTCACTACAATTGATCTCATTTACAAATCTGTTAGTTTTGTTTTATACTCTTTTATATGGTACGCCTATGTCTCCTTCTACTTTTAAAATATATCTTTGACAATAATTTTATAACTGTAACTATTAATTAATATATGTACCAGCACCATAATTTAAATCAAAGTTTACATTCCAAAGCTCATTTGATCTTAAATTGTCTTCAGTTTCTTAAGAAGAATAATACATCTACTTAGTTTCTGTATTTTAGAATTTCTATACATTGCCTTAGTACTTGAGCAAAAATAACTTATACAGGGGTGGGCAAAAGTTGTGAGTACGCAGAACACTAAGTTTGTTCTTGTATTATTATTTGTTAATTGTGGTATTATATTCCATATGAAAACTGTAAACCTACTTTGACCCACTTTTGTATATTTCTTAGCCAACACAGTTCTTTCAACAGTTACGGAACAGGGTTCATTGTGTGTGTGTGTGTGTTTGCGCACGTGCGTGTGCATTGACCGGCCTATGAGAAACCCAAGTCCAGCATATGAGGGCTTTTTTTCCCCACTGAGATGTCTTGAACTTTTCTCTTCCTTCAGAGTTCAAAAAATTAGCTCTATGTATTTTAGAGTTTTTATGTCCTAATCAATTTTTCTTGCTGGAAAATGCTCTTTCCAATGGAAATGAAAATTTTTCTCATTAGAGGTAAATATTTCTAGTAGCATAGGTTTTAATTTATTTTTTTGGTTCCTAATATATTACTTCTATAATTCCTAATTACTAAGGATGTTTATATTGTATTGATATTTTCTGTCTTTGTTGGCTCTTATATAAAGATAATTTGTCACATTAGTTTCAATTTTTATGAAGATCCCTGAGTTGCCCTGGTTAGCCCTGGCGTGCGGCTCAGTTGGTTGGTGTATCATCCCATATTCAAAAGGTTGCAGCTTTGATTCCCAGCCAGGGCACATACCTGGGTTCTGAGTTCAGTCCCTGGTCCGGGTGCACATGGGAGGCAACCAATAGATGTTTTCCCTCACATCAGTGTTTCGATGTTTCTTTTTCTCTCTCCTTCTCTCCCTTCCTCTCTCTCTCTCTAAAAAAATGCCCTTGGTACAACTTCTGGATTTTCGTTATAAGTATATATTTCAGAGTAAATTAGGTTATAAAATACCCCTCTAAAATACTTTAATGAGATACGAAAAGGTCAATTTGATCACCACTTGGCATAATGCACCTTAGGGGTCAATCAATAAATAGCATGTTATGAGCTTTGAAGTTAGTGACAATTGGAAAAAAATAAATTTCTGGTTAGAGTTGCATCTCTTACTAAGAATACCTAACTTCTCTCTAGATACATGTTAAATTGTGAATTGTGAATTTCTACCAATATTCACAATTTGAAAAGAAGAAAGTGATTATACTTCCCTTTGTTGTCCTCTGTGTGAGTTTGTGTAAATTATGTACGTGTGCAAGCACATATGTGTACATGTGAGACTACAGGTCCAAGTGATACTCACAGAGTAAATGGGAACCATGGACAGAAGATCCCTAAGTTGAATGAGCAGAGCAATTTTATAACAATTTTTCACAAGCATAACTTTTATTGAGTTGGATTAAAACTATAATATACGATAGGTAATTGTAGTTTTTTTTTTTCAATTCCCTTTTCTTTTATGAATTAATTGGTTCTTTCAGGGTCAATATTTTTGATTGGTTGTTTTTAATTACATTCATTCTTTCCTTTATTCTGGTGGCCCTAAATCCTCCTAATCTTGATTATCTTCCCATATTTAGAAACAAAGGATCAATTTCATTAATGTTTATAGATATCATCCCTTCCTTTGCAAAAACTGAGCTCTATCCTAGAATAATGGAAAGGAGCATAAACTTGAACGTTTTCTCGTAACGTCCACAGATGGCTGCACGCACATCACCAGAGAGCAAAACAAGGACAATTCTATACTTGTGCAGGCCCCTCTATCACAGAAACCCAGGCTTCTACTAACTAGGTTGATTGGGTTTCCTATGAAAGTACGTATTTTACAGCTTCAAAAACTGCTGTTGTATGTACAGAAGATATGCAATTGATAAGGCTAAACTGAATAGCATATATGCAGAAAGTTCTTCATTTTAGTCTCTATATGTTACTGTCAACAATGCATTTTAAAATTCCCTATGATTTTTTACCACTATATAGAAATATTTTTATATTGTTTCTGTAATGCAAAATGTTCCTCAAAATTTTGATCAATTCTTAGTTGTATTGCAAATTCCCTTGAATTTTCTACATTAAGAATCATTCAATTTGCAACTACAAGATTACTTCTTGTTTTTTAAAAACAGATGACATTAATTTTTTCTTAATTTTTATTTTTGTAATTTTTCCTTAATTTCATTGTTCAAAATCCTGGGGCAATGTAGAGTAGAAATGGTAAGAGTCTTAATGGGAAAACATTAAGTTTTTTTCCATTAAATTAGATGTAAACTACAGGCTTCTGGTAGGTTACACTTATTAGGCTGAAGAAATTGATTTCTAGTCTTCATTTGGTAAGAATGTTTATGATTAATCAATGTGGAATTTGTCAATGACTTCTGTGGAAATAATCATGTATGTTTTTTTTTTATTTTTTATTTTACTAACAAGAAGTATTACATTAACTGACTTTCAGATGTTAAACCAGATTTTATTCCTGGGGAAAACCTTGTTTTACCATGAAGTTTACCTTTTTATATATTGCTGAATGCTTTTTTTCTTACTATTTTAAGAATACTTGTGTTCATACTCATAAGAGGTACTAGTCGACAATTTCCATAATATCTTTTTTTAGCTTTGGTATCAGATTAATGCTGGCTTTAATGAGTAAATTGGAAAACATCTCTTATTTTCTGAAAGAATTTGTGAAGTACTGGAATCACATCTACATGTTTTTGGTAGAACTCAATAACAAATGCAACAAAATAAAACCCTCAGGTACCAGTCTTTTGTCCAAAAAAAAGTATTAGTATTATTTTTTTACTTTGAATAGGTCTATTTAAGTTTTCTCTTCCTTCACTCAGTTTTGTAGTTTGCATTATTTTTTTAAATACATGTCTTATCAAACTTATCATCAAAATGTTATTCACAAGCTTCTTCCAATTCTGTAACATTAGTATTGATGCCCTGTCTTTAATTCTTGGCATTTGTTTAATCTGTCTTATCTATATTTTCTTGGTTGGCAGATGATTTGTCAAATTTATCAATATGTCATGATATAAATATACCTAACTATGTAATATTATATAAGTTTCTCCATCCTGGTGTCCAGTCCATCGTACTAGTACTGGTAGTTTACAGAAAATGGGTAAAATCTAACCAGCTGTGTGTATATATATAGCATGAGCATGGTTAAAGGCCAAAGAAGAGATTTATAAAGTAGATTGTGAAAATACACATGACTATAGCTCATTTGTTTATCTAAAGCTAACTTAATTTGCCTTTAAAGTTTGTCTCCATTGGTGACAAGCACCAATTGGAATAGACAAAGTTAACTTACTGTCATCTGACTGGAATAACACAATACAGTTTTGAATATTATCATTTTAATCAACTTAAAATCTAATCTATCTGTATAAAAAGACTGTTCGTCTCTTCCGATGGTCTTCATGCCCTTTTTTATTCTAAAGGCACAAAAGTGCATATTCTTATAGCACTGGTTCTGGGTTCCTCTTGGATGCATTAGCCTTTTGTGCTTGCTACACATTAGTAATATTTTGTGAACTCACCTTTAGAAGTCAGCCCCTGTACCTAATAAATGAACTTCTAAAGCTTTCAGAGTTGATGCTCCTCATGGCAAGCTATCTCATTAGGTCAGATTCTAGTCATTTCCTTCTTAAAGACTTTTTCTGACCTCAGATCCCATTAGCACTACAGGTAATTTGATTCTTCATACTGGCCTTTGATTTAGGATTTCTATTTGCAATTTATAGGAATAGTTTATCTTACCCTTTCCTACATTTATGCTACCAGGTCTGCTGACCTCAAATTCAGATACCTGACACATCACACGCTGTATTTATGTGGGGATTCTAGATTCTTTTTAAATCACATGACAAAAAAGGGTAAGTTTTTTTTGATGGGGGGAGGGAGTTACGCTGGTTGCTTCTTTTGTCTGAACACCCTATATCACTTTCTAAACGTGGCATACAGCCACATCAAGCAATTTGCTTCTATACGCACTATGCCATCACTTTTTAGTTTTTTTTTTTAACCTAACATACATATATTGATTAATTGTTTCTTCCATGTTGTCCAAAGGTACGTGTCCACTCTTCATGAAATTCCACCTTAATCTGCATGGTGCATCTATATGCGACTACCTCCTCCCCTTGACACTCATCCCCAGTGCATGGGCATTAGTCACCTCAAGGGAAGCAAGGAAGATTTACCTTCCTCTCAATTCTCAATTTCATTCCCCACTCTAAAGATGGTTAATTCCCCTCCTTTTGAAATATGGCTGGCATAACCTTCCCTGGAGCACTAAGATCCAAGGCCTAAATGAAGGCAAAATGCTATCAGGGAAATAAAAGCAATGAAATGTTTCTAAAAGCAAAATATCACTTTGGGGCATTTCAAAATATTACTAACAATTATTATGAAAAAATAATTATTATGTAAAACAAAATCATTTTGACAGCTTATCATTTCTTATGTTGTGATACAAGTGATTTACATTTATTTTATTTTCATTCTCAGCTAAAAACACTGACTGGGCCATGCTTAGTAAATTTTTGGCAAAATATAACAGTAGTTACGTTATCATGGGATGTAAAATTGAAGTTTATGCACCTATTCACTAGTAAAATTGAAAAGCTATTTGGTATGCACACGCACACACCCTGAACAATTATTTCTAGGAGTTAACGGTCAAATGTTTTAAATTATTGTGATAGCTAAAGTAGAATTCAAAAGGAAGATTTATATGATTCCATAAAGTGTTTTAAATATTTGGCTAAGGGTAACACATTTTTTAAGCCATTCCTTTTCTACTGTAGAAAATTAGTAATTTAATTTTTTAATGTAACTCTGAGCTGATTTGAGCTATCTATGTTAAACTTTTCTCTCATGTACTTTGATTCTATTGAGATTTCTTGAATCAGAAATAAAAGCATAGAATGATAGCTAATATACTGGGATTTACATGTGGCCTAAGTCTTAAAAATTGCAGCGCTCCCAGACTGAGAAATGTTATTGGCCATTGGTTGCTTTAATAGGAGTGGATTCCCTGGAGTGTTGGCAACAAGAAAGGTCCAGTGAAGTAGGATTTGAAGGTTGATCAAAAGAATCAGTGAGGCTGAAGAGTCATTTGAAGGGAGTCACAGTGAGAAGGAAGTAGCTAAAAAGTGTAATTTATTTTTCCCTTAGGGTAAATGGACACTTTGCTTATGATGAAAAAGACATAAACATATTTGTATAATGAATAAATGAAATCATACATACAAGTATAGAATAAAGAAATGTGAAAAGTAAGCTTGCAGAAAGATATTCTTAGTGTTTCTAGTCATTTTCCTAAATGTGATTGATCAAAAGATTGCATTATGTATTAAAGTTGGTTTGCCCTACTAGAATATAAACTGTATTATGGGAAGACCATATCTACCATCTCTATGTTGTAAAGTTTTATATTGTCATTGTCTAGCACAGTGGCATTTAATGAAAACTTGAGGAAATTTATGTAAGATTTATAAAGGAACACAAAGAAAAGGCTAAGAATCATAAAATGAAGAGATATTAATTCCAGACAAGTGAGACTACCATCTTCCACTAACATCTAGGGCCAGAATGAAGAGAGTTCAAATAATTAGGAATCATGATTGCTCTACATACCTATTAGACATTTTGAAGCTGACTGCATGGTTTTTACTATAATTTAGAATACAAGAACTCTAGTAAGAAAAGTTGAGAAGTTGCAAAGGTGATATAATTTAATGATGCAATGTAGTTTTTTATACACAGGTATATATATGTGTGTGTGTGTGTGTGTGTGTGTGTGTGTGTATGTACTCTATATATGTATAGTGTGTGTGTGGTAGGGCAGAAGAGTGACTATTCACTGGGTAAGACTGATCAGTCACACACTGGAATAAATAAAAATGCACAGTTTCGGATAATATTGGACCAGAGTAGGCAATGCTTAAAAAATATGGTTAAAGAAAACAAAACCAATTTCATAAGTCAGTTACTTTCAATCATCGTATGGTTATCCGTCAGGGTCCCTGCACACACCGATCTTGCTATTTGAGGAGGGTTCACCAGAGGGAGAACCGAGGAGATATAATCAGTCAGGGTGCAGAAAGTACAAAGGACAACGCAGTGGCTTGGGGCTAGCTAAAGCGGGCCTCTGTGAACACGTCCAGCTCGCAGGAAACACTTAGGGGAGCCAGGACTGGAACACACTGATAAACTGCATCAGCACGAGTTGTTGACAGTGGCTGTGTTTGGATCAGGGCAGTAATTGGCCCGTGACTGTAACCCCATAGGTAGCAAGTCAAGGAGATAAATATCCGCACTGCCATTGTCATTCCCTCGAATGGCTGCCTGTGGCTCTGCTTTGGTAAAATCTAGAAAGAAAAAAAAGCCGGAGGAGTAACAGTCAGCCTCACTGATGGATTCCATATAGAGTAGGGAATGTACTTTGAAGGGCAGTAAGAATGTATCCTGTGTAGTGTGGCAAACGATTTATAGTTTAACATAATTTTCAGGTGATGTTTGATTAAGTCTATAATATTCTCTCCTTTATGTACTTCTATTATATTACTATTTATGCTATTATATATACTGTTCCTTTTTGAGGAAAAGCTATAGAGCTGCAGGTAGTGAGCTCATAATTACACATAACCTCTCAGCTGTCCTATTTTGTCACAGCCCATAATGAGATGGCTTAATATTAAGAACCATCAAGATTAAGATCATCTAGGGTGCTCTATTTGCCTGAAAATTTGTGGGGTTTCCTTTCCAAAATCTGTATGATGTACGTATATGAATGTGTTACGCTTGAGACCTTAAGAAAGACATTCAAATTCTTCATGTGTCAGTTTCATCATTTGTAAGAATCTATATAAAACAGAAAGAACTAAATTACTAGAAAATGCTTTAGATTGATGGCTTTTACATTCAATAAATATTTGCTACTGTTATTAAGGAGAATAAGTTATGTAAGTCACAGTTGATGAAATTTCTAACAAATAATTTTTATAATAAACATGAAAGGAAATGACAAAGGCAGTATAAATATTAATAGAATAAATGTTTGAGTTCAGTTTGTTAAGCAAAATTTTAAATCTAAGTGTGCAGAGATCATGAAAAAACAGTGTATTTTTTCTTATGTGTCTCTGTTACATGATTTTATGAACCTTTTCACTGATGCCAAGATAATTTTCTTCAGTATTCATTTAAATATTTTAATATTTCATGAATTTCACTAAAAATATTCAGTCTAATGGTAAAATACCTTTATTATTTTTTAAAGTGCCATGCATATAACTTGATTTGTGTCTGCAATGCTATTTTCAGCTTTGAACATCCAGGGAAAAAGAATATGATTAACTGCATGAAGCTTCAGGAGTGGTACAACTTTGCTTTCTTTATTTCCCGTTTTCAGCACATCTCCACATGTCTATCAACATCTTTCTACCACCACATGAAACTAGCCTCTGAGAAATAGTGAAACCACCAATTTCAAGTGAGTATCTCATGGAGGGATTCAGAACAGGTTGTTCCAGATTGTGCCACTTCAGCATAGAGATTATTTTGAGCTGAAGACAATTGAGGCCCAGAAGACTCTGGAAGAGCTTTTACTTCCCCTTAACTGCCTAGAAGACTTTTGATGGAGGGCTTGGTTCAGGAAGAGAACTATTACCAGGGATAACTACAAAGAACATGAGCGAGGTGTGGTAGGCTGTGAGAACTTAGCAAGGTCGGTCAGTTCACATCCCTCTCTGTCTCTCTTTGCCTCTGCACAGCACAACAAGCATTTATTTACGAAACATTTGCTTCTCTATCTTTCTGTGAATTATCTCCTCTGCTTTAAGGCCCTAGTCCTCTAGCCCCTTCTCCTTAACTCAGAATGACATTCATGCCTTGATTGCCTGTTGGGGACCTCATATTCTATGCAGCCTCTGTAAGTATGAAATTACATGTTTTTCTCTTGTTCATCTATCACCTGTCAATTTAATTCTTAGACCAGCCAGAAGAACCTAGAAAGCTAGCAGAGAAATGTCTCTTTCCTCCTCAACACTCACATCGTTTCTAATCAGAGACCAGCATGTCAAGTTTTTGAATAAGTGGAAAGAGCTGCACCACCCCTTGGGTTTGGCCCATGGAATGATCTCAGTTTGGGAGGATAGGTTTATACTTTATATACAGGTTCCAAAATAAATTCAAATGTATTAGTCCTACAATAATTATGATATCAATTAAAGTAAAATTAGATGCACAAACATTACAGCTATTACTCATGCCTTTTGCATCTACATCTGGAAAAGCTGCCAGCTCCTAAGCCATCCACAAAGCACTGCCGAAGACCACCGATGGGGGGCAGTGTTTGGGTTTCAGTGTTCGATATGCTTCATGTGCTCGCTACATACACGAGGTGGAAAGGAGCAGTCAGACGTTAAACTACTAACTCAGTCCCAGAGGCCGTCACTCTTTAGGAGATCTTGCAATTTCCCATTGTGTGAAATAGCTTTTTTTTTTTTTTTTAATTTCCCTGCTAACTTTAATAATATTTGATATGAACACATTCAAGGGTTGTTTTTTTTTGTTTGTTTGTTTTTTTTTTTTGCAGAATTGCACTCCTCTCAATGTTGGTTCAATTTCTTGTCAAGGAACATGTATAAACGACACACGGACAAAGCCGGGGGTGGGGGGTAGGATTGAGGGTGGGAGGTGGAGGTGGGTGAAGCATGGGAAAGTGGTGGTAGGAAAATGGAGACAACTGTACTTGAACGATAATAAAAAACAAAAAATTAAAAAAATATATAAAAGTTTCATTTTTATTTTTATAAACAGTTTTGAAATTCGTGTTTTCCAAACTTCCCCAATAATAACCATATGGTATATGATTATCCTAAATTATAGTTGTCATACACATATCTTCTACATTAGAATTTCTAAAGGAAGTACCTGGAAAAATGATGCTTAGGAAATACTTTAGGTGATCTTTACAATCATAATTATACAAGTGTGTAAAAATACTATCTTCACTTGCTTGTATTTGATCACCTTGAAAAATTATTTGGCTACATTCATTGTAGAAGATATTTTTATATTACAATGATAATAAGCCCAACATTTTATGTTTTTTCATAAATTGTCTTTTACACAGTTTACTTTTGTTATATCAATTGTAATGGTGGAATATCTTACTCATTTGCCATTATTGTACAGCTATTACTCCTTACATAAAACTTCCACTTATTACATCAGAGGACAACAAAAATACCTTCTAATTTGGCAATTAAATTTATACATTTCTATTATAAAACTTAGTTTTAAGCTATTAAAATATAAGCATGCTATTTCCAGAATCAAAACTATTTTAGAATATTTAGTCTTTTTCATTGATTAGAAATTATATAACATTTATTTTGATTTAATTGTGTTCACACTTCCCAAACAATATATTGAACTTCTAACTTCTGTATCCCAGTACCTCAAAATGTGAGCAGTTTGAAAATAGGGTCTTTATGTAGGGAATGAAGTTAAAATGAGGTCATTAGGGTAGGCTCTAAGAGGGTCTAGTAGTTCCCCTCAGTTTGATTAAACATTTTTTTTAAAGATTTCATTTATTTATTTTTAGACAGAGGGGAAGGGAGGGAGAAAGAAAGGGAGAGAAACATCAATGTGTGGTTGCCTCTCGCCACCTTCTACTGGGAACCTGGCCTGCAACCCAGGCATGTGCACTGACTGGGAATAGATCTGGCGATCCTTTGGTTCACAGGCTGGAACACAGTCCACTGAGCCACACCAACCAAGGCTGATTAAACTTTAGACAGATTTCTTTCTAAAAACCTTAGGCCCTTGATCTCCATTTTTATAGAGCATTTACTTTAGAAAAATTTCATCTATAAATTATTTCTCTGCCCCTTGAGATGTAAATCTTCTCCCAGCCTCTTCCCAGTTTTATATCCCAGGAGTGTCTATCTCAAGGACATTAAATGTAATCATCAAGAAAGAGAGGAGTCCCTATCTCCGAGTCTCTCTGGGAGGGTGGGAGCTTGACTGGAATAAGCACAAATTAGCAAACACAGATGCACTAATCACAAAGCCACCTTCCTCCTAACATCCTTCGGTCCTTTTCCCACCGGCTCACACTTAAGCCTAAAAATTCTCTTGCCATTTTTCAGCAGAGTTCTGTTCAATCTCTCTAATGTAATAGTCTTGACCCCTCTCGCAACAGTATTGAATAAAATGTTGCCTGTTCAACTTGTGCCATTTTCATTTAACAGCCACTCCAAACCAACATAACCGGGATCTTTAAAAGGGGGAAATTTGGACACAGAGTCAGGCACACAGGGAAAATGACACATGGAGATGAAGGCAGAGACCTGGGTGGTCCAGCAGAAGCTGAGAAATGTGACTGTTTCCCAACCACCAGAAGTTAGGAGAAGGGCGTGTACTAGGTTCTCTCACAGTCTGCAGAAGGAAACAATTCTGATGACACTTTGTTCATGGATTTCTAACCCCCAGGACTGAAATAGAAAATATTTATTTCATTTAAGCCACAGAGTTTGCAGTATGTACTATTATGGCAGTCCTATCAAACAAATACATCATGTTATATAGAGAAAAGGTCACAGATTCACATTGTGTGGGCAGAAAAGTTCAATTAGATTTTTCTGTAAAACAAAAGACACATTTTTTTCATGTTCATCAATAACTTTATTGATTTGGATAGTTTGAGTAAGTCAGCTATCTCCTGCATGATAGAATGTTGATTGTTCTCAATTAATGCCTCAATTTGATCTCTACCAAGTTCAACTGGTCTACTCAACTGACCTTGGAGCATCATCCAATTAGAAATCTCCAGCACAAGAATTCTCAAACCACTTTTGACATGATTGATCAGTCACAGCACTTTCTCCATACACTGCACAATTTTTTTTTTTTTGCATTTCAGTTGCAATTTTACCTTTCTTGAAATAATAAAACATACCATGCCAAAAGTGTTGCTTATTTTCTTCCATCTTCAATATTAAAATGGCTACACAAAAATTCACCAATTTGGTAAGTTTTGGTTTAATGCATGTTGAACAATACAGTCTAATGAAATTGTTTTGAATAAATTTAAAGACAACTAAGCACTACTAGACCCATCTTATGAAAAAATCCAAACAAACCTTTGGGCCAAATCAATAGTTAAGAAAGCAAGTCCTCAAGACCCATCCTGTTGCTTATTGTGTTTGGAGACAGGTGCATCATTAAAGTGTGTAAGTCTCCACATTTTTGTCTGCAACTGAAAGACCTAACATTTGAGAGGAGTTGGCTTGAATAGGGTTAAATAAATGTTTTTTTTTTAATTTTACTTATCAATCTACAGTTGATAATTGTCTAAAGAGAAGCAAAAGAGAAAAGTCGTTTCTAAAAACTACACAGACCCAAGCTGGTGTGGCTCAGGGTATTGAGTGCCGACTTGAGAACCAGGGTATCACTGGTTTGATTCCCGTCAGGGCACATGCCTGGGTTGTGGGCCAGGTCCCTACTCGGGGGCATACCAGAGGCAACCATACATTGTCTTTTTTCTCCCTTTCTTTCTCCTTCCCTTCCCTTCTCTCTAAAAATAAATAAATAAGTTGCAAGCAGAGCTAAGATACTCCACAGCAGGGCCACCTAACAGATGAGAAAATCCTAGAACGTCAAAACCTTGTCCTTTTGATTTCCCTGCTTTGTTAGCTTTTTTTATGGACACTCAATAACATTAAGCTTTAGCAATGCACAAAACCTTAAATGTGTCTATTTACACTCCAAACTAGCTGATTTCCATGATACATAACACCGTTTAACTTAAACATTGAGGTAAATGGCTTTTCTATTTTCATCACAATCATCTTACAAAAGGGTGGGGTCTCAACATCCCCAAGTAAAAACACATTTCTCTTTTCCTTGTTTAAGGGAGCATAAGCAGAGTGACCTAGAAAGCTCACATTTCCAGATAAACCTCAGCTTTTTTTTTTATCACCAGCATGTGCTTTTTAATATTACGTCATATTAATGTTGGTGCTTATAAAGTAATATGAGAGATAGGATAGCATTTCTTGGAACACTATAGTTGATAAAAGCAGAGGTTTTTATAGCAAGAAACTGGCAGTTTTATGACACTCTTGTCTTTTGAGTCCTCACAAAGAGCAGAGGGAAAGTAAAAAGGGATCCACATAATGCTTGGGTGACTGTCAGATTGACCCATGTCCATGTAAGACAGTGGGGCATAATTTCTAAAAAAACTAGGCTAATCAAACATGAAACAAACAATAATAACAGGAAATGATAAGAAAGCAACGTTTAGAGAAGAAAAACATTATCTGTTAAGAATAATTGGGTATCGAACATGATTAAGAACGGAAACGGATGACTAACTGCTTTGTTGTCACTATTTAAATTGTATTGCGTTGGCCAAAAGGTTTGTTTATTTTTTTTGCAGCAGATGGCTGTAGTAGTACTTAGTTGTTAATTTCATTTAAAATAATATTATTACATAGTGTTGTGACAGCTACCATGTCAGTGGGCATTAAAAATAATTACTGTGTTTTTCAGACCACAAGACACATCTCGGTTTTAGAGGAGGAAAATAGGAAAAAAAAAATTGAAGCAAAAGTGTGGTAAATATTTAATAACATAAATAACATAATATTCGACCAATGCGAGCCAGGTATCTGCTACATTCAGACTATAAGACACATCCCTGTTTTCCTCCCAAATTTGAGGGGAAAAGTGCATCTTATGGTCCAAAAAATATGGTACCAAATTGGTGAAATTTCATGTAGCCATTTTAATATTGAAGATAGAAGAAGATAAGCAATATTTTTGACATATCACGCTTTATTATTTCAAGAAAGGTAAAAATGCAACGGAAACACTCACACACACACAGATCTGTGCAGTGTATGGGGAAGGTGCTGTGACTGATCAAATGCGCCTTGAGTGGTTTGTGAATTTTCGTGCTGGAGATTTCTTGCTGGACGATGCTCCATGGCCGGGTAGACCAGCTGGAGTTGATAACGATCAAATTGAGACATTCATTGAGAATAATCAACATTCTATCATGTAGGAGATAGCTGATTTACTCAAAATATCCAAATCAATAAAGTTTTTGATGAAAATGAAAAATGTGCCTTCTGTTTTATGAAAGAAACACTAAACAAAATTTTTGGCCTACCCAATACTTACTATAGGGAAGATCCTTTTAAAGGTAGTTAACATCAGTTTAAGAATTTTGATAACTTTGTTTTATGATTAATAGACCATATCTGTGTCTGTATTTTCAGGTAAGGTGAACTGAATGCTTTCAGTAAAAATGCTAAACATTATCCATTAAACAATAGAAAGCTAGAGAGGTCATTGGACAGAGCATGCATTCTTTTAAATACTCATTTTAATCTCCTAGGTTATTTAGCAACAACCTTTTAAAGTAATTATACTGTAATCGAACAGAGGTTTGGCAGCCTGCCACCATGGAAGCCAAACTCAGGAGACAGGTGCAGGTGAGCAGGAAAGAGTTCCATTACAGTGCTGGCATCTCCGGAAGACGGGTGGACTCCTGTCTTCAAAACCCATCTTCACATCTCTGGTGAAGGCATCTTCACATCTCTGGTGAAGGCAAATTCTTATAGGGAGTTGGTGGGAATTTGGGAGGGGAAAATTCCAAGGGGGGCATGGATGTGCCTCTTCTCTTGGGTGTAAAGAGGGGGTACTGAAAGGGGAGTGGGGCAGCTTCTTTCTAAAGTCACTCCCTTCTTCATTTGCATTAGCATTTTCCCTTCCCTGAACACTTGGGATTTATGGCTGGCACCAGTATATTTTGCAAGTGCAGTGAGAACTGAAGCACATGATTGCTGAAACACTTTGCTTTGTTACAGAATACATACTAGCTAAGAGACATTAAATTATGATGAAAACTCATCTTAGTGAAGGCAGATGTTTTTATGAGGAGGGAGGAGAGGGAAAGCAGAACAAAGATCGGGGATAAGAAGTCATGACCTGTTGATTCACATAATATGAACAAGTGAGTATAAGCAAGTCAAAAAAGAATACGTATGCACCAAATGATTAATTTGTATAAAATGCTAGAAATCACAAACTAATTTACATTAACATAAAATAGATCAGCAGGGTAGTAGGGTCAGGGATTGTGGAGAGGAAGGAGGGATGGATTACTGAGAAACATGAGAAAATTCTGGGAAGTAATAGATTTGTCCATTATCTTCACTGTTTACATGCATACTCATATATGAAAAATCTATCAAGTTTACACAATAAATACATGCAGTTTATTGTAAGTCAATCACACCTAAATAAAGCTGACTAGTGTTCCAGTAATCTTGGCACATTATTCATTCATTTACCTATTGTAGGACATTTGGGTTGCTTTCAATTTGGGACTATTGTAAATAAAGTTGCTATGTTCATTCCTGGAGGGAGAGAGGGAGAGAGGTGTGTGTGTGTGGGGGGGGGAGAGAGATCAGAGGGAGGGGCTGTGGACACACAGGCAGTGTCTTTGCTGGTCCTGATATGGGTCTTTATGGTCAGCATCCTTGAGGTGGCGGGGCTCCGGGGTCAGACTCTTTCATGGTTTATACTGGACCCGAACCTGTTGATTTTAGGAAAGACATTTGTAGCATGTAAATTCTAGCTTTGAGAGAAAAATCAGGTTAGAGCAACAAGCTGGGTTAAATATTTACTAAGATTAATATGAGTAGTTTAATATAAGTATATTCATTCCCCATTAGGTATCAGTCCTTTAATGCAGCAATTTCAACCAGTGTGCCCCAAGAATTTTTAAAACCTGCAGTAACTGACTCATTTAGTAAGGGACACCGACTTCTTTTCTCCTTAGATTGTCTAATTTAAAAGTGACAACTACCAACACAATAATTTAAAAATTACAACTACCAACACAATTCCATTGTGAATTATTCACAATTATATCTATTTTGTTAAATTCTAGTTTGGCAAAAAATACAATGTATTATTTTTTGATGTGTGCTGCAGAATTTTAGTAATTAGTTTGTGTATGCCATGAGATGAAAAAGCACAGAACTTGCTGCTTTAATGCATAAAGCAAATTTGAATTTGTCAGTAGGGCTTGGATGTAATCACCAAGAAGACTGATGGTAATGAAAGCAATTTCAGCTGCAGGAGATAAAAAGAAAAAGATTCCTCTTTTACCTTCTCAGTGGACTACCTGCAAAGACTGTATTATCTCTCTGATCCATTACTATGAAAACTGCTGGCTTCAGCTATTTTGGCTTGTATTTATTTATACATGTTTGGCACAGGAAGTTCTCTATTCTCTATTAGACATCACAGTAAGATGCATATGGCAGGAGTAGATCACAATCCTGTAATTTGTAGAGGAGTAACGGTGGCACTTGAAAAAGATTTGTCAGAAAACATTAAATAGATGTGTCCTCCTCTCCATTGTTGAGAACTACCTGGCAGAGTTGCAGGAATACTCACACTGTATTTCTTTTTCTTGCTTTATAATTGAGTTGCTTAGTTACCATAAGTTTTACATCATTGAATACAGAAAAACAGAAGCAAGAAAAGAAAACCATACAACAACATTTTGCATTAATTTCACTGTATTAGTTTTCTACAAGGGGGGACCCCCAAAACAGAGTTATCTTCTGGAGGGCAGGCCCCTTGTAGTATAGGCTTCCCCCGCTAAGTGAGTGTTCTAGGAATCCATCTGTATCAGTGTTCCAGCTGGCACTGTTGTGAGAGGCTGCATTCGGCTTCAGTAAAATTATTTTAAAGACTCTTTCAAAGGGTTTGCCCGTTTCATGATGGCTGATTTACAAGCACACCTGCCCACACTGTACTGAGTGTTCAGCAATTTTTGACCAAAAATAGCCTGACTCCCATGCGCCATATTTTCTATTCACCAGATCTTAAACTGAGTGACCTTTTTTTGTTGTTGTTGTTGTTTTGTTTTCCTGGATGAAAAAAGTCCTCAAAATGGAAACATTTTGCCTATGTAGAAGAGGTGAAACAAAAAATAAAAAATAAATAAAAATGCCAGAAGCACTAAAAGACATAAAAACTGATGAGTTCAAAAACTTTTTTGAATAGTGGGAAAAAGTCTGAAAAGGTATATTACATCAAATGGAGACTACTTTGAAGGTGACTGAAGTTTACACATGTACGATTAAATACATTTCATTTTTTGGGTGCCTCCCTTGTATAGCGGCCATAACAAATTACCACACACCTATTGGATTAAAACCACGCAACTTAATTTTCTTATGTTCTGTATGTTGGACATTTTCTTGGGCTAAAACCAAGACGTTGGTAGGGCCATGGTCTTTTCTGGAGGTTCTAAGGGAGAGGAACTTTATGGTGTGTTGAGTTCTTTTCAGTTCATATTGCTCCAATGTCTGCCTCACCTTACACTTTTAAGGGTCCTTGTGATTACATTATGCTCACCTGCATCATTCCATAGTCTCTATTTTAAGGTCACATGACTTGCAATATTAGTTCATGTGCAACTTGAATCCCTCTTTGTCATGAAGTATCACATTTTCACCTGCTTTGTGAATTGGGGCATGCACATCTTTGGGGGACCATTTTTGTCTTTCACATTGACAGATTTAGCTCAATGAAATCTTGTCATTCTCATTAGATAAATATGTTCCGTATTAATGCTCAGCCATTAATTTTGTTTTTACATAATGCTCCAAGTGCAAGTGGGATTGAGGCTCTGTGGTTTATGTGACCTTACACTGTGTCTAGAAGGTAGGATTCCTCAGATTTTATCAGTAACAACCAAATTCTCCCTGCTTTCAGGCATAGATCTGTGCTTATCTGCCCTTGATTAGACATCTGTTCAGTATAATTAGTAAAACCTGTCTTAAGGAGTGCTCTGCTATTACTAAAATCTATGACTCTTTGTGTTAGATCAAATTTTCCATCCATAGTAACTCTTTTGTACTGATTTAACCTCTGCCATTCATTGGTGTTCCTGGTATTTTTCTCCCAAAGATAAAATAAAGAAAATACTAGATCCACTAAATATACAGGTCAAGTGGATGCAATAGTTCTGCTTCAAGTCTATCTGGCTGTCTTTCCCATCACCAAATATACCAGCTCTGTACACTGAATCCATGCTCCAGGACACTCCATTATTCAGACTCTGATCATGCAATGTCAGGGTTCTTCATTCATTTGCGGCTTCTCCTAAAATTCCAAATCTCACCTTGGGGCTTGATTTGAAGGAGCAGAAATAAGAAAATTGGCATCTGTATCTTCAGTCTCTTTCTCCCTTGATATCACTAGGTCAGAAAGGATAGTCATTGTAACAATGGGGAACTTTAATCTTTCCCACCATTCTTTCGACATTTTTTCTGTAAATGCTGATTCTGCCTAATATATAGCTTATTGATAAACAGCATGCTCACATAAAAATTCTAGAAACTAACTTCAGAAGATATAGACTCTGATCTTTAGTCATCCCAGCTCAGGGAGATTTGCTGACCTTCAAACATAAAACCAGGTGACATAACACCAGGATGAAGTGAAATGAGGATGATGCATGCCAGACCATTGCTTGACCAGTTTTGAGGTCCTTATCAGATATACTGTGCTGGTCGGCAGGCAGAAAATTCTTCAACCCCCATCCCTTGATCTCTTGGTTCTGCTTTCCCTCTCCCTCCATAAAAACCTCTGCCTGTTCTTAAATGTTGAGATGGGCTTTGGGACGAGAGACTTCCACCTTCTCAAGTCACCAGCACTTGAATAAAACACTTTTCTTCTCATCAGCACCCGTCCCATGAGTTTGGCTTTTGTGGCAGCGAGCAGATGGACCTATGTTCAGTTACAGCTTCTGGTGACTCCACCGGGGACAATGTGGTCACTGGTAAGACCCAGAGGTCCAAGGCTGGAGGCCCAGCTGTTTATGGCAGGGCTGACCTCATTGCAGAGGTGGCAGAAATTTCCCAGGAGGTGCCAAGACTCTCTGTTCTCCCACTCAGGGCTTCAGCTGCCTGAAACTCTTAACCCGTGAAAAGGAATGAGTTACTGGTGAGCTGATTAGCCTGAGACAGGGTGAGTCCCTGGTGTGCACGGCCAAAAGCCCTCTGCTCCACCGTTTGGGTTCTTTGAACCGGTCTGGGGTTCCATAGAAGTCATTTGGTAGGTAGGTGCCACTCGGCGAGAGGCAAGTCTTTGTGACAAAAAAAGTCCCAGTTGCCTGGCATGGGATTTGGTTAGAATACTCTTTTTGGTTACTCTGGTTACATAGATTCGGGGTACTAAATGCTTTCTTAGTTACTTACATGTGGTCAGGTGTTCTTAACACTGTTTTTGACATTGGATAGGATTGTTTAGAAAATTTTGTGCAGAAACAACATTGCTCTTTAACTCTTAGTTTTATTTCTCAGTACTAATTTCCCAGTTCCTCCTCCTGAGCAAGTCAGTTTCTATTTGAGAGTTCTCATCTGCCTGCTCTGTTTGAAAGCCCCTGAGAGCTCTTGTCTATCTGAAATGAAACTTTGTTTCTCTCATCTGTCTCCACTCAAACTTTGGTTACAGTTATTCTTTGATTGCTTTCTTAGCTTTTGGGGACTGGGTTTGATCTTTCCTGTTCTGTACACACTGGGGATCCTCTTTCTCTAGTTTGCGTTTTGTGCCATTTGGACCTTGTCAGGGGCATTTGAGGTACCAGTTGGTGGGAGATAAAATTTAACTTTTAGATGTTAAAATTGAACATTTTTATGCTAATAGTTTTGCAAACTTATTAAGTTAATAAATTCCCTGAACAAATCAATTTGACTAAATTGTAAAGAGCAAGAAAATTTAAATAGCTATTTAACTACAGAGAATCTAAATCAGTAACTTCTAATTTTTCAAAACAATAATTAAATAGATTTAGAATGAATTTCTTTCTAAATGATTATGGAGAGTTAAGTCCAATATACTCTGTATCTATGAAAAAATTGAAAGAAACAAAGGATGGTAAATTACTAAAAATAAAAAAAATGGTAAAAACAAAAAAGGTAAACAAATCGAGAATTTATATTAAAAGATAATATAATATTGTGTAATGAATCATTTTGTTTTTTTCTAGAAATTCTAGATCAATTTGACAACAGGTTATTGCGCAATTTGATCTCCATGTTACCAGAGTAAAGATAGGAGCCTGCATGGCTGTGGCAGTACTTTTATTAAATGTGGCCAGTGCCGTCACATATTATTTCATGATTAGAAAGTCATTATAAATTAGGAAATCTTTTAGCCTAACAGTGACAGTGTGCAAAAAATTGTAAGATGTCAGATACTAGAAATAATACATAAAGTATCTTTTTTTCAAATCAAATAAAATGGACATTATTGGAAATACAAAATTTTATTTAAAATGTTAAAGAAGGCCTATAAAATTAATAGAAATATGATTTTATTACTATACTAAATAGTTCAAATGTGACTACATTTTCAAAGCTGATGTACATATTTAATCGAAGTCTCAAACTGAACGGAAGTCATGTATCTGTGGCAATGAAATGTCTGACAGGGCTGAGGCATCCTTGGGGATAAGGTGGGCTAATGCATGGACATGTGAAAACAGTTACAATTACATGAAAAGCAGGTGAATACTTAACTCACAACATAAACAACAATTCGTTCCAGATTTACCTTTGACTTAGGTATAAAAGTGAAAATATACATATTTTTAAAAAATGTTATGAGAATAATTTCTTAAACAAGGTTTATAAAATGTAGAAAAGAAGGAAATCATAGATGAATGGAGTAAACTGAGGACTTCTGTTTATCCACAGACACCATGAATAAGATAATAATTAAAAATGGAAAATATTTTCCACAAATAAAATGCACAAAGAACTATAGTAGTACCCAGAAAGAATTTCCATGGTACCTAAGTGAGTAAACAAGTGAATGGGTGCAAATGTGTGTGTGCATATGTGTTTATGTATGTTTGTCCAGAAAAACACTAACAAAAATTCTAAATTGGTAAAGATATATGAACACGGATTTCAGAAAAGATGACATAAGGATAATAAAGGGATGTGAGAGAGCAGGGAAATGCGAATTAAAATGAGTGCTATGACCTGGCTGGGTAGCTAACCTGTCTAGAGCACTCTCCCCATATGCCAAATTTGTGGATTTAATCCTTAGTTAAGGTACATATAAGAATCAACCAGTGCATACCTAAATAAGGGGAACAACAAATCAATCTCTCTCTCTCTCTCTCTGTCTCCATTCTCTCTCTCTCTCTCCCTTCCTGTCTAAAATTGAAGAGAAAATGCAGTGATTGTTTTGGTAAGCATTCTAAACTTAGACAACACCAATTATTGGGGAAAATATAGAACAAGGGACACCTTCATTGACTGCTTAGCAACTGCTTGTCTTATTGCAAACTGAACATCCACTTTGGAAAATAATTAGGCTTTATTTAATATAGCGGACATGTGCACATTTTATGCCTGGGTGTTATGACCCAGCAGTCTCACTACTTGGTAAATATTCTGGGGACAATCTTGTGCATGGGCTTCAACAGACGTAAAGTGAGAATCTTTCTACCAGCCCTGTTCATAATAGTAAAATACTGGAAAACGCCCAAATGCCCATCAATAGTGGAATAGACTGCAGCTACAAGCATCAGATTGGATGACTCTCAAAAGCATCAAGTTGACTGAGAAAAGCAAGGTCCCCCAAAATATATATTACATTTATATTTATAAATTGAAAATTCAGATAATAGCTGTGCATATAGTTATCGATCTGTCTGGAGAAAGTACAGCCATTGTTATATAATGAGATTGGTTTGTACAGCATCCATGTAACCTGGCAGCCAAGGAGAGTGGACTGGAATGCGCATGTGTGAACAATGATGACCTCACTGTACTAGTTAGTGAAGGAGGTAGATGCTGTTGAGTGAGCATGTGTACTGTGAGGCTGTTGCATTCAAAATGACTGAGCAAATAGAAACACAAATCTGCATCAAATTTTGTGTTAGGCATGAACGTTCCTCCACAAAAACTATTTGTGTGCTTTAGAAGGCTGCAGTTATGGGCAAATGGTGATTGGCCACTTCATCTCGACAATGGTGACCACTCACACATCAGGCCTTGTGCAGATAATTTTGGCAACATCAAATCACCTAGGTGACTCAGCCCCTCCTACAACCCAGATTTGGTGCCTTGCTACTTCTGGCTTTTCCCCAAACTAAAATTGTCTTTGAAAGGGAAGAGATTTCAGACCATTGATGAGATTCAAGAAAATACAATAAGGAAGCTGATGGTAATTGGGAGAACTGTGTGAGGTCCCGAGGTGCCTACTTTGAAGGGGTCATAGGCATCATTGTCCTATGTACAATGTTTCTTGTATCACGTATCTTTTTCAACAGTGTCTCTACTTTTTATATTACATGGCTGAATGCCTTCTAGGAAGATCTCATATTTATGCATATATAAATTTTAAAATAAAGAGATTTAATAATACATAATTCAAGATAAGTGGTTGCTTCTCTTGGTTTAATTAAGTCAACAGGGAACAAACAAAGGTTCTGAAGGTATTGAGCTGGCTTGTGAATACATCATTTTGTTATGATTTAATTGTACATCTAAGGTATATACCCCCATTGTATGTATATTTCACAATTTAAAGATATAAAAAATAATACTGTGCTAATCATATGCTATATTCACAAACACCAGAGACATTATGGAACATCCAAAGGGCAGAGAGTTGGGAATTAGGAAAAATCAGGGTTGAATAGTTACTAGGTATACTCACTCACTAGGCTTGTGACCTCACATGTTCAACACGGAGCTAGTGATATCCACCCTGTAGGGTTGCCCAGGAATAAATGCAACAATGAATGCAAAATGCCGGCAGAATGCCTAGCACATAGATACCCAAATAGAGAATCAGCATGAAGGAAATTAACTCTCCTTTACTGACAGCAGTTTCAACAGAAGACAAGTGTTTTGTTCACTGCAGAAACTACATTGTAAGAGGAATTGTCAAATTGTGAGTGAAAAATGCAGTGGAGTAACAGCTTCCCATAAATAACACTGTAAGGGAATAGAGTTTCATCCTACTCGTGCATGCATATACATAGGCAGAGAAGGTCGGGACAGAAGTTGCTCTCTTCTTGCTGAGACTCTGTCACCCTCAGATGATCTGTCATTGTATGCAGACTACAGTGGCAGATTTATCCTTACGACTCGGGCTGCTCAGTAATGGTTCAGATGAAAGCATTTCAGTGCGCCATAAAGCGGGAACTCATAAATGACAGTCTATTATTGGGTGACAAACTCCAGCCTGGTGACTTTGTTTGTGACTTTGTGTAGACTCTGCAAAAATAATTCCATTGTCGTGAGCTTCAGGAGGGAAACAATGGCATAACACTGGTCAGCACATTTAACCGCCTGATACCATTAAAGACTACTTCATGTGGACTGAAAGGCTGAACTGCAGAGCGTTCTGCTAAGTGAGGTAAGCCAGGTGGCGAGGGACAAATACCACGTGATCTCACCTTTAACTGGAACATAATCAGCAAAAGCAGAAAGCAAGCAAAACTTAACCAGAGACATTGAAGTTAAGAACAGTCTAACAATAGCTGGGGGGAGGGGAGAGGGGACAATGGGGAGAAGGGTTTTCAGGAACCACTATAGAGGACACATGGGCAGAACCAAGGGTGGGGAGGGAGGTGAGGAAGGGAGGTGGGAATGGAGGGGAAGGGGAGGGGAGAGGATGCAGACAACTGTAATTGAACAACAATAAAGTAAAAAAAAAAAAAAAACAGTTTAAAATAACTGGCATGACACAGAGCAATTATATGCACTGATGCAACCCCCAATTTGGTGAGAGCTAGGCATGTTGTATAGTTAGTTGCCTTCAATTACAAATTAATTATTGTACCCATATTTTGAATAAACACTCTGAATTTTGACTCTGCTTTCATTTTGTGTTATATTCTGTATGAGGATTAATGCTCTGCTCCTCTCCAATTAAATTACTGGCTGGAAGAAAAATATGGGCCAATAGCAAATACCTTTGACTAATATTCTTGGTGGGAACTGTCTTGGGGTTGGTGTAAAGCAATGCGTTGACTCATGTAATAGTGCCTCATGCAATGGGCCCTTCAGTGCCAGTCTTGGTCGGAGCGGGATACTGCATATGTTCCTATATATAAACTTCAACTCACCTTTTTTCTCTGGTGTTGGAAAAATAATGATGCTGTTTTTATACAATTATCAATATTACAGGGAATATTAAAATTTTAGAACCAATCTATACACACTTTAACTCTGTTTTTGTTAATATTTCTGTAACTATTTCGTAAGATTTCTCTTTAATGTTAACCTCAGTTAATACAGATGGTGTCCTTCATCTCGTGCTTTCTGATATGCAGGCAAATACTTGCCCCATTGCCTGAACTAACCTGAAAATGTGTGTTAAATAATATTTTATATTTTTCCTTAAGACAAAATTCTTTTTCATTTTTCTTTCAGGTATTAATCAATTTAAGTAAGAGCAGGAGTCAAAACCATGGGTCCAAATACCTATAAATAGTTAGTGATCTGCCTTGATAAATCAGAAATAATGCTTGCCATGTAACAGGGCTTATGTATACATTTTTATATGTATCAAATAATTTTTAAATGGTGAGATAGAAATAAGAAAAATGGCACAGAAATAAGAGAAACTAATTGTGGAGAATTTTAAACGAATTGGCTAAAGAAGAATTTCTTTTTTTTTAAGACTTTATTAATTTATTTAGAGAGAAGGGAAAAGAGGAAGATTAGAGGGAGAGAAACATCAGTGTGTGGTTGCCTCTCACATGGCCCCCGCTGAGGACCTGGCCTGCAACCCAGGCATGTGCCCTGACTAGGAATCAAACCAGCAACCCTTTGGTTCACAGCCCGAGCTCAATCCACTGAGCTACACCAGCCAGGGTTAAGAAGATTTCTTAGAATTAACATTAAATGTAGCTTTACATTACTGTTATTTCAATTTTGTCACATTCCTATCCAAACCAATATATAACAAGATAGGAAGATTTTGAGTTAGGTATGTCAAAAGTTGAGAAAGACCTTTTTTTAAAAAAAATACATACAACTCATTCAAAGAGATTAAAAAAATGAGGTTTTATAAAATCATATATCTATTAAAAAATGGAATATCTGATTAAATAAACTATCACATAGAGATCAATGTCTTTCTTTGGTGAATTTTTGAAACTTTCAGGTTGAAAAGAGCATGAATCTTACACAAACTGCCAAGATAAAAGAAAAGAAGAACTGCTTGGTAACCTCAGTCACTCTCTCTTATAAGTGGCTTTACCTAAGTCCTAAATATAATATTTTGAACAATGTGCAAAGTTTATCTGGAAAAAGTGCAGCCATTGTTACTATAGTGAGAACAGTTTGCATGACATCCATGTAACCTGCCAGTCAAGAAGAGTGAACTGGAATGCGCATGTGTGAATAATGATGACTTCACTGTACTAGTTAGTGGGGGCAGTAGACGCCAATGAGTGAGCATGTGTACTGTGTGGTTGTCACATTCAAAATGACTGAACGAGTAGAGCAACCAATCTGCATCAAATTTTGCCTTAAGTTTGAACATTCCTCTGCAGAAACTATTGGGATGACTCAGAAGGCTGCAGCTATGGGCAGCTGGTGAATGACGGCTTCATTAGGACAACACACTCACTTGTGCATCACTTCTCATGCAGAGCTTTTTGGTTACACATCAAATCATGTAGGTGGCTCAGCCCCTCTGTAGCCCAGATTTGGTGCCCTGTGACTTCTGGCTTTTCCCACAACTAAAATCACCTTTGAAAGGGAACCGATTTCAGACTGTGAATGAGATTTAGGAAAGCAATGACAGGGCAGCTGATGGCTGTTGGGAGAACTGTGTGAGGTCCCAAGGTGCCTGCTTTGCAGGGGACTGAGGTGTCATTGTCCCGTGTACAATGTTTCTTGTATCTTGTATCTTCTTCGACAAAAGTCTCTATTTTTTACATTACATGGCTTGATACCTTCTGGACAGCCCCCATATATGAAATGATAATTCATGAACATATTGTATTTATTCCATGAATTAAGGGGTCCTTTGAAATTCAAAACTTTGCTAATATAATTTCACTATGATGACTTCATCAGAAGCAAACATATGTGATCATAACATTAAACACCAGTGTAACTTAGACAAAATATGTTTACTAATGTAAATAAAAAATAAAGTAGTAACAGAATTTCCATAATCTGATAAAAGATATTTACAAATCCAAGAAAAAAATACTAACATAAAGAAAATGTTTTGTCTTTAAACAAAGGAAGAAGACAAGGAAGCCTGTTATTATTTTTCTCTAAAAGACTTGTTTAGAATAAATGAGCAGTAAAATAAGGTAAAAAATTAGAAGTAAGCAATACAAATATTATTCAGATATATAAGATTGATGAAAATTAAAAGAAGCTACTGATATACCATGAGATATATAAAGCAGAGTTATCAATGTTCCTGAACATAAGGCTGATGGGCAAAAAATAACTGAATATCTATATACTAGATACTATTGTACTAGAAATGAATCATAAGGAAAGGTGATATCATTGACAGTGAAATCAAGAAGCATGAAATATATTCATATTAATGTACAAGTTCTCTGCACTAAAGACTATAAAGTTTATTGATATATATTTGAAAAGATCTAAATAAATGAAGAACTATATCATATTCTTGCAATTAATGATCCAATATTGTTATGTGTAAATTTGCTCAGATAGTTCTAAACATTCAGTTCAATCACAAACAAAATGGCAACTGGGTTCTTTTTGTGGACATTGTAAAATATAAATTAAAATATAAAGGACAAATAATGCAAAGGCAATAATTTAAAAGATTTAAAATGTTTGCCTGGCTGGTGTAGCTCAGTGGATTGAGTGTGGGCTGGGAACCAAAAGGTCCCGGTTCAATTCCCAGTTGGGGCACATGCCTGGGTTGCAGGCCAGGTCCCCAGTGAGGGCCATGTGAGAGGTAACCATACATTGCTCTTTCTCCCTCCCTTCTCCTCTCTCTAAAAATAAATAAATAAAATCTTAAAAAAATAAAAATAAAATAAAATAGTAGTGGATTATTCTAACAGCTATTATTACATTTATTGGGAAATAAATCAGAGAGACATGGTTTAGACTGAAGATAAGCACAGAAATCAATGGTACAGAATATGCAGTCCAGAAACACATTCACATATACACGGAAATATGATAAATAACAGTAGGGAAAGTGTGGTCTATTCAAAAAGAGATATTGTGTTAATTAGTTAATCAAAACATGCACTATCTGTATCTCTGTCTCTACCTCCACCTGTGTCTCTATCATCTCTATCTCTATCCATCTCTATCTCTGTCTCTGTCTCTATTTCTATCTATAAACATTCAAGCCACAAACTGAGAAACAATATTTGCAAACATATAATAAAGATTCATATCAATAAGAATATATACAGCCCTACAAAGCAATAAGCAAATACAGAGAATCTCACAAGCAATGGAAAGGTGCTTAATGTGGCCCTGAAATGAAAATGATATCCAAATCACCAAACAATGTAGAAAAAAGGTTCCCGATAATCATGAGGGAAATACAAGACAGTCCGCGTAAGAAAAACGCCCTTAAGGAGATACCACTGCATACCCACCAGGCTGCTGAAACTAATGGGTCTGAAAAGCTACGCATTTCTGATGGAGATAGAACACAGTAGGGGAATGGAAAGTTGGAATTATCATCTGTTGTTGATACCCATGACCCAATAACTTCATTCAATTGAACATGAATATTATACTTTAAGATAATTTCTCTATACAATTAAAAGTTTTCATTTCCCACATAAAGTAGCAGGGCTTTTAAAAAGATAAATATATAATTATAGCATAGAATAGATTAAACTATAGAATGAAATGCAAAGTTTTTCTTAGTTTTGCTTTCATTGTTTTTGTCATGATGTCTATTTTAGACTGTTTCTAGCCTCATCTTGCATGCATTTAAGACAAAATGAGCTTTAGATAATACCATTGTGATAATACATTTTTCTTCTTAAAAATAGAAAATAAAGAGTATTTTACTTAAAAATTCCACGTAATTTTTTTTAAAAAGACGTGTAACTGAGTCTAAGGTTTGGCTTTAACTCTGTTTTTATTTAAAGAGCTGCTATAATTCTTTGAGAGAACTGTAAAAGTCTGCTCAGAAACATTATAATGCAAAATAGACAGAGAAGGACGATGGGATCTTTAATTTACCGGGACAAAGTCATTGCTGTGATGAATGGATAATGCATTATCAATAGTAATATATGGAGAAATAACACAGGTGAATAGCAGAGACAATAAATCTGTTTTTGCACAAGACCTGTACTAGGCATTCCTCTTATAATAAATAAAGTAATTTTAGGCCACATGGAACCAGATTGAAAATCCCTTGTTTACAGCAATATACATCAGTTATGGTTCAAACAACATAGCTCATTTCCAAAAACCTGCAAAGCAAAGATAAATCTTCAGGTGAATCATTATTTATAACAAAGGGCAATTTCTGTCTTTATTGATTATCTGTATTGGAAGTCCTGTATTTGATCTCTTCTTCCACTTTATAAAGGCAATATTGTAAAGATTAGCGTGTGTCCTACTCAGGTAAGTCTACTAATGTACTTTTACAGCTTGAACTTTTCCACATATTATAAAATAAGAAAGCAAACAAAAATGACAGAATCTATTTTTTCTAATCTGGTTTTTCTCCTCAGCACGAGAAGGGGAACAGAAGTAAAGAAGAAGGAACTTTTTCTGCATTGTGCTGTTTCACATGCGTGCCCATACACTCCAGTCTCTATCTCTCCCCACCTCTCCATCTTCCAGGACCCCGTGGTAAGCTTCTCAGGACGTTATCAGGAAGTACACTCTGTGCCTGCTGGGAGCTTCCTTGAGGTACACATTACCACACAATGTGGAGTGAGCACTTTGAGTGCATGTTCCTGGGAAGCACAGTGATTTTATATCCAGTGCTTTTCCTTATTATTTAAATTTTTATCTGAAGTTACATTCCATACCCAAATACCTTTATTATTTTTATTTTCATCTCTTTTTTTTTTTTACATTTCTAACATCTATTAAGAGGGTCTGGTAATTTTCTGTCATTTATAAGTTCCCCTTGCACCAAACTAAGATATACAATATTATTTTAATTGCAACAAATATCTGCATATATAATAATGTTATTCTATTTGGTCTCTGTCAAAGCCAAACCCTAATACAGGTACACTAACAAACCTACTAGCATGAACAAGAAATTATACTCTTCTATTGAATCATATAATCTAGTAGGGGGAAAGGAAAAAATAAAACAAAATTTAAATTTCAGGTAGCAAAAGTACAATTCATAAAAATAAAGTATACTAGAGATAATTTTTATTTTTTGACAAATGACTACTGAGTGTATATATAAGAAATCATATATGTAACTTCTTATGTGTGTATATTAGTACTAATATTTAGCTTACTGAGCTTAGGAAATTAATGGATGTATGCACAATTGGCTGTCTGTATATAATTCATACTCTCATAACATCACAAAAACAGTAGATTTTTACATGTAAATAATGTATTTTAGTGAACTATGATTCCTTTTGTATATTTCTGTTACTACAACATATTCAGATCCATGATTTAATGAAGTTTTTACCAAAAAAAATCTTGGAACACATTACTGAGAGAGTAGTATTAATGTGTTTATGTATAAATGTACTCTATAGCTGACACTTATTTTCTGTCAATGGCGGTGATATTTTCTTCTGTTAAAAATAATCAGAATTAACTAATCCTAAAACTTTTAAATTATTTTTCAGATCAAAATGGTTTTATATGATTTAGAATGAATATATGTATATTTAAATGTATACCTATATTTCAATTTATTAATGAGTTTTCTATGTATTTCCTATTGATATTCTATTTTAATTAAATTCCACAAAGCCTTTTATTAGGTGAGTTATACACTGGGATTCAATCTTATCTGTAATTATTATAGTTTATTTTCCCTTTGTAAGAAATCAATGCAATTTTATTAAGCATTATGATTCTGTATTTTTATTTTGAAAGTCACTTGATGTTCTCACCTATTAAAAATTTAAGGTTTATTTCTAACAGTATCTTTCAATGAATTAAGACTACTTCTTTCTACATGAACTCTTGCTTGAATTATGGTTTTGCCAAAAGTGCTGCTCATATTCAGCAATGGAACTAAAAATAAATGAAAATTACATATACACTGAAAATGAGAAAAGGATGCATTATGCAATCAACAGATACAATTCCATGTACTTCTCAAATGAGAAGTCGCAAATACAATAGGAATAGGGGAAATAAAGAAATCTCAGTCACTCAACTGACTTTATTTTTTAGTGATACAAAATCTGAATTATTCAACCTGAAGCTATTAAATATTCAGAGTGCTTCATATTTTAAAGTTATTGATTAATGTCTTCGGTAAAGAACACTATTATCTCTGATTATATCAAGGTCATCCTGAGGAACAGGACCAAGGCACAAAGTTTTATATATGGAAATATGAGAAGCTAATACATAATTCATTCTTAACAGATAACATAAAGGTTAACCCCTTGGAGAATCTGAAGATAATACTCATGTTCTGACAATTCTTTATACTGGCAATTTGGAAAATGCCAGTGTTTTATTACTACCTATTCTTGTACTATGACATGAATTAATGCATACCTGCCTCTCTATTCCTAAGGGCAAAAAAGGAATTTGAATTATGTACAGGAGAGAAATTTTGTAAAATTAAATGAGTGAAAATACTTTCTCTATGTATCCTCATTAGAAATACTATGAGAGTAGTAAGTCCCTTTTGCTTTTAGAGAAAATTGGTACTTCGCTGTAGCCTTCTACCAGATACATGTTAAACTTTCTATGCCCACTGAACGAATAAAGATATTTGGGGTCAATTCACATTTTGGAATTCCATACGTGCTAACTATAAGTGAAATATTTCAATTTTAACTGGGTCTAGCCATGTACTCTTAATTTAAAAAATCAGAAAATCTCGTTCCCCAAGTTGGAATAGATTGGTATGCATTGCTACACATATTGGCTGTCTAATGAAAACGTTACACTTTCAATGCCATTATTTCTCTCATATACACAGATGAAAACAGTGTCACCTTTGTAAGATTTGGTGGGGGGATGAGGTAATGCAAGCAAAATTATTTGGCACATTTTATCACTTTATAAATATTATCTATCCTTTTTGAGGAAAAAATAAATCTAAGATCTTGGCCTCCAGAATTTCTATCTTTTTCTCTATCCACTTCACTGCTCTATCACATTCAGTTAGTAAATCTGTCAACGAGATTAGACTGTGGGTGATTATGTTCTAAACCCATATGTTGTTTTCTCTGTCCAAATATCATTTTAAAACAATGGAAATGAGTTCTGGTTACGAAATGGGATTTTCCTTTAGCCACAGTTTTACTATTATTATTTACCACATTCCTACATTATTTAACATTATGACTTAATTTTAAGCATTGAACCAATGAGATTGCTCAGTTCCCAAAACATGGAGTCGTTTTCCTTCACACCTCAGAACCTATTCATCATTCCTTACCATTGATCTCCAAAATACAGTGAGATTTTGACCCCTTTTTTGCTGCATCCACTGCTGGCATTGTGATGCTCGCTGCTATTGCTGATTGTCTAGGTTATTACATCGGCCTGCAAACAGGTGTCTGTGACACTGCATCGAGCCCCCTTCAGCATGTTCTCAAACAGCACTTCAGAATAGAAATCAGATTATGAACTTCTTTGGCATAAAACTCTCTAATTTACACTCATTGCACTTATTGTAAAAGTCAAAATTTGTGCAAATGCTTACACATCTACAGCATATGGACTTTCCAATTTTTCCTTGAGCTTTTCTCCTTCTTCTGTGTCATTTCTTCATTAAGTTTCAGTAAATTACTGTCTATGGCAATAGATTTAGCTTGTCCTTTCCTTTTTTGCGTCTTTTGTCCAATACCATCTTCCCTGTAAGGCTGTCCATGATCACTTTATGAAAATGTTCAAACCCTCTGTGCCCTGGAGACACTTGTCACACTTGACTTTTTACCACAGTACTTACTGCCATCTAACACACCACACGTTTTGCATTTTTGCATATTATATTGTGTGTTCAGTAGGGTATTAGTTTCATGAGGACAGAGCTTTCTATTAACATTGTTGGTACTGTATTCCAAAAGCTTAGAACACTGCCTGGCAATAAATAGTTGTATAGTCGTTTAAGGAATGAATTAGGAATGTATGAATTTACAGATTAGAGAGGCAGCATTGTATAGTGGTTAAAAAAAAAAAAAAAAAGCACGAGCTTTAGAGTCACAGGTATTAGGATTTGTATCCCTTCTACATTATTTATGATTATGCTACCCTGAACAGATTGTTCATACTCTCCATTCCTTGGTTTCCTCATTACACATATATTGGAAATAATATCTAATTCACAGGCCCTGTGAAAAGTAATATTGAGACAATGTATAAACCATGTCTAGCACATGGTTAGTCCATAAATGATTTCTATTAAATGTAACATAATTCACAGAATTTTTACAAGAAGCAGTGAAGGTGGAATTTTTTATGAAGATCATAAAATATTCTGGGAATAAGTGGAGGAAAATCTGGAAGATACCTCCACAATACACTGTAACCCAAGAAATAAAATCTGTGTCATAGAAAGCTCATCTCTTTTCTTCATCTTGTTTCTGAGGACTGATAACATTGAGTAATTGACTTTTCTGAAACAAAGGATTTGAAGTTATCACAAAATTGTTCTTGAAGCTTTAGTTTCTGCAATGACTTCTTGCCATTACTTCTCCAATATATTATGGATTGAAGCCAGAATAAATGTTAAAACAAAATGAAACAAAAAATAAATATCTCATTTTAGCCCAAAGGAAAAGTGCACAATTTTTATTTGGGTAATTATAGCTATGTGTATTTGATCCCTGCTTAGCTCTTCGCCGTATCCGAGGTCACATGTATCAGCCATGGGTCACTTTCGTCTACCATATAGGTTGAATTTGTAAGTTTTGAAGGTCTTCCCTGCTTAAGATCTTTCCAAATGCTGTTTCCTTGGCCTGAAAAAACTGTCCATCTACCCCTTCTGAATGACTCCTTATTCTTTACATTTCTGTTTAAATATTGCTTCTCAGAGAAAATCTTATTTGAATCAGTTATTCTCACCTTCAACCCATTATTTCTTAAATACTTTCCTTTGTGTGTGTGTATATAGTCCTGATCACAATCTGAGTACTTTTATATTTTGTGGGTTATTTAAATTACCTCCTCTCTATTAGATTGCATAAGATTATGGCCCATGCCTATTTCTTTTTTTTCCTCTAATGGTTTGCTGCGGAAAACATTCTTGGTAAATGTGATAGACAGGTGTGTTATCCACATACCGTGTCTCAGTGCCCACTTTAGACATCCCCACACCGTGATGCATAATGACCTCCACAGGACCACCTGGTGAGGGGTGATTTTTTTTTTTGATATTGTGTATAAGTGGAGATCCACTAACTTCTAGATATGCTCCTGTTAGTAGGAGATGATTCTGTTGAAACTAAACTGTAGGGTGTACTTATTATCTAAACACACAAAACAAAAGCCTTTTCTTGAATTCTGCCATATAGTGGATTGGCCAAAAAGTCCATTTAGCATTTTTTCCATAAAATAAAAGACACACTTTTCATTTTCACCAAAACTTTGTTGATTTGGATATTGTGAGTATGTCAGATATCTCCTGCTATTGACTTCTAGTGGGTAGAGGCCAGGGGAGCTACTAAACATCTTCCAATGTGTAAGACACCCCCACAGCAAAGAACTATTTGGTCAACATGTCAATAGTGCCAAGAAACTTCGCAAACCACTTTTGATACTCTTGATCAGTCACCACACATTTTTTTATAAGTTTCAGTTGTGTTTTTATCTTTCTTGAAATAATAAAGCATAATACACAAAAAATGTCATATATTGTCTTTCATCTTCCATAGTAAAATGGCTGCATAAAATTCACCAATTTTGATTTTTTTAAAGGCCCAAAGCAGACTTTATTTTCTGCCTTGGGCCTTCTTGGACTATATTGTGTGACTTGCTGAATAAGTTTTATTTGGTACTCACATGTGTACCATCAACTAGCATATTGGTCAGTTACCACCCATGGGGTGACTGTTGAATAATGGAACCCCAGAGCTAATGGGCACACATTCCTCTCTTTGTCTCTTCCCCAGTGATTTCCCACTTAGTAATGTGTACTGTCCCTAACCCATTTCCTAAGGCTACAAAACATGGAGTCAGCACCAGCTGACATACCCCACTCCAGTGGGGTATTTCCACTTCACCTGCAAATATATCGCACATCTGACTCTCATGTCTTTCACGAACTACTAAAATGCCTTCTTACTTCTTCTGTCTGCTGACATTATTGATCCTTCTCCCAATTTCTTCACAAAGCAGCCAAAGTCATCTTTTTACAAATTAATTCAGATCATGGAAGTCTCATTTCCCCTATACATTTCCCATCACACTTTTATGAGCACCACAGATCTAATCTGGCCCGAAGTTACCTCATTGCCTTGTCTCCTGCCACCCCCCTGCCTTGACTAATCTGCCCTGTGGCACCATCTTGTTTCCTGTGTCACAGGCCTCTGCCCTTGGTGCCCCACCTGTGGGAAACACATGGCTATAGGAACTCTCTTGTCTCAAGTGCCTTTCTGATCAACCAGTGAATATTCCAGTGACATTTCAACCTGATTTGACTGTAAAACAATTATCAATGCCCTGATATCATATACTACACATTTAACTTATTTTTCAAATTATTTACTGTCTAACTACAAACCTAAAGTTAGAATAAAGGTCAAGGGTATAGTCCCAGGGCTAGTACAAGGTCAGGAATATGCATGGTATCCAATTAATGGCTGTTTGTTGGTTGAGTAAAAGTAACCATAAACTTGGGATCCATTCTTGTGATGACAATGAATGATCCTGAGAATTCCAAGCCCACGGGTCTCACTAGTCAGCCTGGTTATCCTGTATGGGGTAGAGCAGACTCCTTTTGCCAATCCAGTTCCAGCACAATGTACTTAGACTCGGAATGAGTCAGGGTGTGAATGGAATGAGATGATGCACTGCAGCAAATAGGGGAGGACGTGGGGACACCACCTCCCAGGATGACTGTGTGAACAGAGTGCTGCTCTGAAAGGTGACCAAGCCTGCTGTTGTCTCTGTGGAAGGACTTACCAGCAGCCCACAGGGCAGGTCCCCCAGCAGGGAGAATATGGCAAGGGTGGAGGGGCAGCCCGTTGGATCCTGCAGATAAGGGGAGGGATGGCAAAAGCCAGAGAATGAGGATGCTCTTGGCTGTGAGTATGTTTACTAAGCATTGGTGGTAATAGCTATTTTCTCTGCTACAGATACAATTTAATGTGGCTTGCTTTACGTATAAAGGTAAGAACCTACATGGGCGGTGCCCAGGAAACTCTTCACATTATTATTATTTTTTTTAAGTTTTTTTTTTTAATTAATTTATTTTTTTTAGATAGAGGGGAAGGGAGGGAGACAGAGAGGGACAGAAACAGCAATGTATGGTTGCCTCTCACATGGCCCTCACGGGGACCTGGACCGCAACCCAGGCATGTGCCTTGACTGGGAATTGAACCGGGACCGCTTGGTTCCCAGCCCGCACTCAATCCACTGAGCTACACCAGTCAGGGCCTCTTCACATTATTTCATAAAAAGTAAATTCATTTAAAAATCACCAGGCACCACGCATATCCTCATATCTCCAGACACATGGTATAAAAGTGAGGTATATTATAGTTATATAGGAATAATATAACAACAATTAATAAGCCTTTGTTGCACTTAAAATTAAAATATTTGGATTATGCATTTAAAAATATTCAGCTATTGTTATGTAACAAAGTACATTCTAAGGAATAATATACATATATACAGAGTCCAGCAGAAGTAACACCTGCTTGAGTGTAGTTGGTTATGGAATAATATGGGTGCAATAATTTATCGTTTTAATTTTAACATTTCACCTAAAATGTCATATGATGTGTTTGGGTGTGATATTGTTATACCACAGAATTACATGGTTATGATTTTGTAATAAAATATTTTGTAATAAAAGGCATTTTTTGTCCCAGACTCTGCATATCTATATTTTTTTAAGTGAGTGGTTCAACTTTTTGCTACTAATAAGCATGGGCATTAATTGCCTTTTTTCTTTTCATTTCACATATATGAATTTTTAATCTCTTTCTGTATAAAGGAAAATATTTTTTCTTAATTATTTAATTTACATTAAAACACATCTGAATTAGACCTCATGGTGGATGTTTGACTCTTAATGCACCCCATAAGTCTCAATGCATCTTTGTAAAGACACGGAGCTGGACTGGCCCGCAAAAGCAGCTATGACCATATTTTAATACTTGGGTAAACATTAATATACTGGTGATGATGTGAAGTATCATCCATATGGATCAATACAACCACTTTATTTAACAGTCATAAAACTAAAGTTAAGCGTGCTCTCTACGTGAGCAATTTCCCTCTTAGCCATACATCCATGTCCATTCGTGTATTACAATACCTGTAACAGAACTTCTAACAATGACAAGATCTGGGGGAAAACATAGCTCTTAGCAATAAAGCTTATGGCTAAAGACTGCTCACTCAATAGGATGTCAGCAAAAATGTTAAAAGTCCAATACCCAACAAAACTAAACCATATTTCTGTATGAAAACTTAGATAAGGAAATTATAAAGAATTTCAGGAAAAAACATGCCAGACCCTTTAGAAGCACTGGGGAGCAAATGTGTTCTGACGTTCACATTATCCATATGTCTTATTCAGTGTTGATGAGATGAAATGATGATAGATACAAAGATCAAAAACAATGCTTACACAGGATGAAGAATCGTGTGCATTTGTTTATTGAGTTTATACATGTTATCCAACATAAATCTTTTTCTCATGTTTTTCTCTTTTTTATGGACTGTGGAAGCACAGATCCTTTTGGATTTCATCCATGTTTGTTTTCCATATTCATCATTTGGATTTTGAGAAATATTTATTCTAATGTAAACTCAGTGTTGTCTTTTCATGAGTCCTGTGCCACCATAGACGGTCGAAGTGATTCTTTAACTTTGCACATTCAGGGCACCATTATTGCCTTGAATCAAGGGACTACCTTCTAGACATTCAGAATCCACTGTGAGGTCTTCAAAACATGACTTGTGAATTAATAGATGTTATCTAACTTGTTAAAAATATTGTGCTAGACATCTTTAAAGAGTTTTTTTTTTAAGATTTTATTTATTTATTTTCAGAGAGAGGAGAAGGGAGGGAGAAAGAGCAATGTATGGTTGCCTCTCACATGGTCCTCATTGGGGACCTGGCCCACAACCCAGGCATGTGCCCTGACTGGGAATCGAACCGGGACCCTCTGGTTCCCAGCCCGCGCTCAATCCACTGAGCTACACCAGCCGGGCAAGAGTTTTTTGAATTACGGTTTTATTGACCTAACAGAGACTCCTGAATTTAGTTTAGGGAAATTTTCCAGTACTGCCAACTAGAGTTATCAAATATCATAGCAGTGAATGTAATAGTTTTATATTGTTGTTTTGGCTAGAATTTTAGAAATATCAATAAATATTCATAAATCTACATTTAAATATTTCATAACTAAAATGCAATTTAAACAACTGCCTTTTTAAAAAAATTAAAAGATTTTATTTATTTATTTTTAGAGAGAGGAGAAGGGAGGGAGACAGAGAGGGAGAGAAACATCAATGTATGGTTGCCTCTTACATGGCCCTCACAGGGGACCTGGCCCGCAACCCAGACATGTGCCCTGACCGGGAATCGAACCGGGACCGTTTGGTTCCCAGCCCGCGCTCAATCCACTGAGCTACACCAGCCGGGCCTAAACAACTGCCTCTTGTGATTATATAACTAAATAATGAATAATTAAGCTAATCATTTCTTCATTTAATATAAGATATTAAACTTATTGCTTTCTAGAAGGAAGAATTATTAACAAAAAGATTTTCATGGGTGCAAAGTAAAATTTGATGATCATAAAATCAGATGGAAACTTAACCGTCTGGCTGATTCCTTACCATGATTCACCTTGCTAGGATTTTCACTCTGCACAATTGGAGAAAGCCAACTTTGATATTTATAACTCTTCTGCATACATTCTGTGGCCTGTGTTGTTCTGTTACTCTCTTCATTGAAATCCTTAACCATTCTCTACAAATACTGTTCTCAGCTCTTTTCCAAATGTTATTCAGCTTTTTTGTCAGACATTATCCTATTTTTCACAGTTTCTCCCAATTTTTATTTCCTTCATTTAAAAAGATTACTTAGATTTCAGTCTCAAGTTTGAATTGTATTTGTGGTATCCTCAACTCCACATATTTCTTAACTAAATTTAATATGAAGATAAAAGCTAAAGAAACTCTAGAAATTCTGTAGATCAATAGCTCCAATTTACAAATGACAAAACGAAAAACTTACTGCATCATACTATGTGTTGCTTTTCAGAACTCTATGAGAAATGACTCACGTATGTTGCAGTGAGTTATGTTTTGTTCTTATGGTTTTTAGCTGTCGTATAAAAATGGATATCAAGAGTTCCATTATCTGTGTCCTTTCATATTAAATAATTTTCTGTAAAAGTCATACTTAATATAGAGTTTGTTTTAGGAACATAATAATAAAATATTAGAAATCTTCAAAATGTGCTAACTACCTTTACATACTTTTAATTATAATAACCACTCTTTATAGGGGAAAGACCAGATATTTCTACTGGGGTAATTAGAAATTAGAAGCAATCTAACACAGTGAGTGGTTCGATAACTGGTAATGAGTGTAAATACACTTGTAATTACATAATTTGTAAGTATTCTGGTGAGAATTATCATCACATTTGATTTGCAAATTTTGAGTTGAAGTTAGGAACGTCAGTCACTACCACAATGTGCTGCCTATGGGTGGGTGGGTGCGCTTTTAACTTTGACTTTTCTCATTCTGGTTTATTACTACGCAAACTTCTACTACAATTATGCTTAAAACCTCATTGATGCTTTAAAAGCAATTACAGGATAAGTCATGATAACAAGACACAGAATACTTAGGTGCTGAATATAAACAAACTATAGAGTAGCATGAAACATAAGCACAAAAGTGATAAAAAGAGCAAGATGTAGAGGCTCTAGTACAAGAGAGATATATAGTTCCAGCTGTAGTAATTTCAAAAATTTATATCCCAAAATGTGCAGACTTGATCTTATTTTCAGTCAGTGTGTTCTGTATGGAAGATGAACACCCTCATGACAATGGAGTATGATTTAGAAAACTAGATCCCGCACAGAGGAATAAAAAATGTGCTGCATACCGTACTTCTGTGAAAAATTTTAAACAGAATTTAATCAATCATTTTGAAGCCTAGATATATTTGTGGAACAATGACATCATTTTAAAAATATGTGTAGTTTGTAAATGCAGAAATGTCTGCTGTGTACATGTATTACTTCGGGAAGAAGCTGCTGAGAACTAGATTATCAGACCAAACAGTGTTTGAGAATTTGTGTGCTATAGGACAATTTGTCACTTCATGTTAATGGAATATTCCATACTGAAAGTGTCTAACTGCTCAGAAGAGGAATAGAAGTGTAAATTTATTATCTGAGAAAAGAAAATTAATTGACACAGGCCAAGAATGTAATGGAATTAGACCTGTGTGAAATAACTGCGAACTCCAGTAACTCTAGGCTCCAAGGAATGATACAATTATATGCACAAAAATTGAAATATATCATTTTTTAACAAATCTTGGGATTTCTCAGAGAAATGTCATATAAAATAGTTAAGGCTTCTTTATCTCCAAGACAATCTAGTCTTAGAACAAAATGGAACATGCCATTTGAAGTACAAATATTGTGTTTTTTTTGGTGTTTTTGTTTTAAGTAAATAACACTAGAAAGAGTGTTGAAAAAAAAGAGCAGTGGACATTAATGAGATAAAGTTTTAAAAAAAGATTTAGAGATCAGAGCAAGATGTAAAAAATGTATTCAGTACAAATACATTCAGTACCAATGTTTTTGGCCTGCCATGTTCTAAGAACTGAGGAAACAAGCAAGACAACAATTCAAAATGGAAGATTTGATGAGATTAATATCAGGAAAATAATTTGATACAAAAGAGGTGGTTGATTTATAATAGTTACACTTAGTAAAGAGATGATGAAAATCAAGCATTAAAAAATAGCAGTACAGCCCTGGCTGGTGTAGCTCAGTGGATTGAGCGCGGGCTGGGAACCAGAGGGTCCTGGTTCGATTCCCCGTCAGGGCACATGCCTGGGTTGTGGGCCAGGTCCCCAGTGAGGGCCATGTGAGAGGCAACCATACACTGCTGTTTCTCTCTCTCTCTGTCTCCCTCACTTCCCCTCTCTCTAAAATAAATAAATAAAATCTTTAAAAAAAATAGCAGTACAAAGCCATGGTGTATTAACATGTTTGCCTGATATTAGTGAGGAGAACAGAGTCCAACGCGGAAGCGAGAGTCATAGGAATGTGATACGCATTGTGGTTTAGAGAAGCATTCAGTGGTTTTCAATCACAATATTGCTTATATAAGTGTAGACTGAATTTTATTTCTAGAATACTATCTATGCTGTGATTAATTAGATTACTGGTTTGGAAAGAACTATTTTGACCTATCTATGCTTTCTATTGCCTTATCTAATAATGACGTTGACTTGTAAACCTGTGATTGGTTTTGTTTTTATTCAAATTTGACCATTTCTGAAATGATGTTCCTGAGAATAGAAAAAGGTTTACTACCTCACTAAGCCAAAATTACTGCCTCCAGATAAACATAGAGCATCATGACTCTTAACATGATTTTATTTTCTAAATTATATGGTATAATGCTAGTTGGAATATTGAGTAGCCACTTTGATAGTATAAATGATAGCTTCCTTGGGTGTCTTAAAACCAAAATTAAATTTGTAAACATAAATCATTCTAGATTTAAATAAAAATATTTGTCCATTTTTGTTCAATTTTTAATTCACTTACAAGGTGACACAATGAAAATAAAGCAAAACTATTTTAAAACCATGAAGTTATATTTTTCATAAGGCTTTATTTTTCAAAAATTAGTTTTATAAATTTTATTTTATAGGTGAAAACAACACTTAATAATTAATTTCTCCCTCAGTGTTTAGCCAGTTCAGTCAGATTCAAATAAGCTCTTAAAAAAAGAAAAAAAAAAAGATTGGATTTTTCTTCAACACAGTATCTGTTTTTCTCAGATAACTGAAATATAAATTATGTCAAAAGTGTTCTTTTTTATTAAATCATTTTTCCTACTGTTCTTCTATTACAGTTGTCTCAGTTTTCCCCCGGTGCACTCCTCCTCCCATCCTACCCCCTTGTTCCGCAGTCAATTCCCTCACTATTGTCCGTGTCCCTGGGTTATTCATAAATGTTCTTTGTCTAGTCCCATCCCCTTCTTTCCACCACTATTTCCCTCACCCCTTCCCTCAGGTCACTTTCAGTCTCTTGCATGGTTCCATGTCTGTGGCTCTGTTTTGTTCATTAGTTTATTTTGTTCATTAGATTCTTCCTTTAGGTGAGATCACGTGGTATTTGCCTTTTGCTGCCTGGCTTACTTCACTTAGCATAATGCTGTTGCAAAAGGTAGGAACTCCTTCGTTCTTTCTGCTGTGTAGTATTCCATTGTGCAAGTGTACCGCAGTTTGTTTATTTTTTCATCCACTCATCTAATGATGGGCACTTAGGCTGTTTCCTGAATTTGACTGTTGTAAATAGCACCGCTATGAATATAGGAGTGCGTAAGTTCTTTTGAATTGGTGATTTAGAATTCTTAGGATTTATTCCCAGAAGCAGAATCACTGGGTCAAAGGCAGTTCCATTTTTAGTTTTCTGAGGAAATTCCATAGTGTTTTCCTCAGTACCGGTGGTATCTCATTGTGATTAATTTTGCATCTCTCTATGGCTAGTGATGCTGAACATCTTTTCATAAGTCTATGGGCCATCTGTATGTCCTCCTCAAAGAAGTGTCTATTCAGATCCTTTGCCCATTTTTTAATTGGACTGTTTGTCTTCCTGGTGTTGCGTCACATAAGTTCTTTATATATTTTGGAGATAAAACCCTTGAACAACTATATGCCAAGAAATTGGACAACTTTAGTGAAATGGATAAATTTCTAGAAACATACAATCTGCCAAAACTGAATCAAGAAGAAGTCTGAATAGATTGATAACAAATAGTGAAATTGAAGCAGTAATCAAAAAGCTCCTGGCACACAAAAGCTCTGGACTGGATGGCTTCATAGGCAAATTTTACCAGACATTTAAGGAAGAACTAACTCCTATCCTTCTCAAACTATTCAAAAATATTCAAGAAGAGGAAAGACTCCCAAACTCTTTTTAGGAGGCCAGTATCATCCTAATTCTAAAACCAGGCAAGATATAACAAAGAAAACTACAGGTTAGTATCTCTGATTAACATAGATACTAAAGTCCTAAACAATATACTGGCAATCTAGATTGAAAAATACATTAAAAAGATCATACACCAGCATTGGCTGGTGTAGCTCAGTGGATTGAGTGTGGGCTGTGAACCAAAGGGTCGCCGGTTCGATTCCCAGTCAGGGCACATGCCTGAGTTGTAGGCCAGGTCCCCAGTGTGGGGTCACATGAGAGGCAACCACACATTGATGTTTCTCTCCCTCTCTTTCTCCCTCCCTTCCCTTCTGTCTAAAAATAAATAAAATCTTTAAAAAAAAAGATCATACACCATAATCAAGTGGGATTCATCCCAGGATGCAAGAATGGTACAATATTCACAAATCAATAAACATAATACATGGCATACACAAAATGAAGGACAAAAATCGCATGATCATATCTGTAGATGCTGGAAAGTATTCTTTTTTACTGTGGAATTAGCCATGCAATTTTGGTCACTACTATGGAAGGTAGCATTCTGGTATAGCTAGAGAACTTATGAAACAAATGGAGGTGGTTAGACCCGAAAATAGGGTGAGTCTCTATATATAATTGGCCATTTGGAAAGGTTACTTGGGAATGCCCATTTATATTTACCAGTGTTCTAACAACACAGGAATACTGTCAATCCTGTCAACACTTCAATAGGTGATGAGCATGAGAACTTGAGGACAAAATTTGACCCATCAGTTTAGACATTACCAGGTTCCAAAAAAGATTGGATGGTAGGTCAAAGATGAATCCAGAAAGAGCCTAGCTAGTGGAGAACTCTTATTACTTTGATCTAATACAGGATGATAGGAGCACCTATAATTTAAGTCTGTTACAGTCACAAACTGAGATTGCTAAACTCAGGTTGGGAGACCTGGCCTTGATTCCAAAGACTCTGTTTTCCCCCAACACACTATGTTGTCCCCAGATAATAATGAAAACAAAAGCACTATTACTTTTTACAAAGCACTTCAAATATATATTCACATACATGCATACATACATACACACATGCATACATACATACATGCATACATATAGTAGATCCTTTTGGAACTGGTGCTTTCAGCTTTGCAACGTTATTAATAGTTGATTCAAATTATTAACATAGCAAAGACTATTCAATCTATCTATTTTTTCCTGGGGTGAGTTTTTGCTGATAGTGTTTTTCAAAGAATTACTCCATTTTTTCTAGGTTATCAAACTTGAAGTAACAGTATTGTTCACTATATTCTTTTATTATCTTTTTAATGTCTATGCTATCAGTGGAAATGGACCCCCTTTTCACTTCTGATAATAGTTAGTCATTTATGTCATCTCTCTTCTTAATTTCTCTGGCTGCGGGCTTACTAGTTTTCACCGTGTCCAAGGACCAGGTTTTAGTTTCATTGATTTTTATTTCTTCACTTCTGCTTAGTTGATTTTCATTTCTTATTTTTCTAGAAGGTGGAAATTTAGGTTATTAATTTTAGATCTTTCATCTTTATAATATATTAACTCATTCAATACTATAAATTTCCCTCTAAGCAGCTCTTTCACTGCATCCCGCCAATTTGGAAGGTGCATTTAGTTTAAAGTATTTTTCTAAATTTATCGTGTGATTTTTCTTTGGCCCATGTGTTATTTAGAAATTTGTAGTTTAACCTGCAGATATTTTGGAAGTTTTCAGGCATTTTTTGTTATTGATTTTTAGTTTAATTCCTTTGTGCTCTGAGAACAAACTTTTTGTGACATCTATTCTCTTAAATTTGTTAAGGCATATTTTAATGCCAAGAATGTGGTCTATCTCAGTAAAATTTCCATTTGAGCTTGAAAATAATGTGCATCCAGTTTTGTTGGGTGACGTATTCTATAAATGTTAATTAATCCAGTTAATTGAAAGTGTCCTTCAACTATGACTTGACTGATTTTCTACTTGCTGGATGTTTTAGTTATTGATAGTAATACAAAGACATCTAATCAGATCACTGGGGACATCTAGGGAGGTGCCGTAAGAGGAGGTTGCTCCAGGCAATAGTAAACAGTCTAGCATGGGATTGGCTGAGAAGCTGAGCATCTCCAGAATGCATGGAGTTATGGGCCAGATAATTTAAAATAAAAAGGTGGCAGAGACTGGCGTTCCTCCTTGAGGACCCCTTGGTGATTGTGCTATACCTCCCTCTGTTTCCCAAAGGACAGCATTTTGGATGGATTTTGGATAGCAGAAGAAACTCAGGGCTCAGCTTAGGACTGGACTGGGCTGGCCTGGCATAGAGTGGCAGGGTTATTCTTCTTTGAGTGTTCCAGAGGGGATGGGCTCTGAGGCAGAAGCCTGTCATTTTTCCAAAATGGTGTAGCTTTTGCATCTTACATTGTTTCAGTTTGTAAACTAATCCTATAGAAATAAGATAATTAAAAACTAACAGGTGGAATGATAGGGGAACTCCGGAGTTAAAGATTCTAGCCTTGACAGGCTTCAGTGATTAATGCATGTGAAAACTGTTATTCCAAAATTGTGTAGCTTTTGAATAAAGACTCTTTTCCTTTATCATCAAACCTTCACCTTCAGAATTTTGCCTTGGGCCTGGCACTGGGCAGCAGGACCCCACTTGTTGTTCAGTAACACTGAGTCCTTCTTTTATTTCCACTATTGTTTTGTCTTTGGATTTGCTTAAAGGGTTTTGTTTTTTTTTTTTGTTTTTGTTTTGTTTTTGTTTTTTTTTGTTTTTTTTTTTAACAATAAGGTCTAAGACAGGAGTGTCCAACCTGTGGCCTATGGGCTGAATGTGTCCCAGGATGGCTATGCAGTGGCCCAACACAAAATCATAAATTTACTTAAAACATTATGAGATTTTCTGTGATTATGTGTTACAATGTATTTCATGTGTGGCCCAAGGCAACGCTTCTTCTTTCAGTGTGGCCCAGAGATGCCAAAAGTTTGGACACCCCTGACCTAAAATACCATCTTTTTCAGTTGTGTTCCTTGTTATTACACGGCAGCCCTGTAGATGTGGTGGTCAGGTAATGGGAAAGGGAACACATTATAGTCCTGTCAGGGGGTCTAAGTCTTCATTGGGTGCATGCCCCTGCAGCTGAAAGTACATCCAACTGTCTGTTGCTAGGAAAGTTAATACTCCAGAGACAGGTGCTGATGTGAAGGAGAGCGGCTTATTTTTAGGTGTTGGGCACCTGGAAGATGGGGGGCTCATCTCAAAACTCATCTCCTGGAAGATGGGGCATGCGGATCACAAAGCCCATCTCTACCCCTCTGTGCAGGCAGAGGTTTTTATAAGGAGGGAGAGGGGGGCAGAAAAAAGAGATTAAGGGGGCGGATTGCAAAGTTCTCAACATACAGATGAACACAGTCCATTCCAATAAGGCAAGTCAGGATTGGGTGTGCCCTTCCTGGTTTAGTCATCCTGGATTCACCCCATCCTAAATCTGGTTCACTGTTGAAGGTCAGCAAATCTCTTGGAACTGGGATGCTGGAAGGTGGGGGTCTGTATCTTTTGAAGTTAGCTCCTAGGATTCTCATACGAACATACTATTCTTCTGTAAGCTACACACTAGTCAAAATTAGCACTTACAGAAACTATGTCAAAACAATGGTGAAGTGGGTTACAATTTTCCACTTCACAATTTCCCATGGTCACACCCCTGGACTATGACCTGCCCAGATGCTTCTCAGTTTCTCCTTTCTTAGGTGAGACAGGAAGGCCTGAGCTGTGGCTTGGTATTTCCCTTCTCCCCCGTGGAAAGCTAGAGTGGGAGGGAGTTGGGAACTTTCCTTCCTCCATGTTGCTTAGGCTGTAATATTGACAAAATAGTTTAGGGGGAAATCTTATTAAGAAGACTAGATTGCTATTAGCATATTTCAAAATTGCTACTTTACTTTCCACACACTTCCCTTGCTGGAACCATTGAGAACTTATTCTCCAATCTGCCAGGTTTTTATAGTGAAGATTGGAGAAAACCCCCCAAAGTTTGGTTAGTATTACCCCCTGATATAGGTCCCCTTTGGAACTTTTAACTTTCCAAACTAGTCCATACTGAAACTCCAGCGATTCGTCAGTCGTAGCTCGTTTTTCTGCCTCGTTACTAATTTAGCTAAAATTTCAGCTCCTGAGCCGCTGTGATCCTCCCTATATTTACATGTTTATCTCCAATATTGGGTGTAGCCACTTTCACTAGGACTTCAAATTTTTGAAAGTTTTAAGAATGGCTGATTTTCAGTTTGTTCAGTTATTTTTCTTCTGTCAGTGTGGGAGGACAAGTTCTTTGCTCATTACATGCTAGATTGGAAACTGGAAGTCGTGTATGGCTTTTTAGGCCCATTATGCTGGGCCTAAACCCCTAAATTTATAATGTATTATGTGTAGGCTAGAACTCATGATTTCTTTTTATTTCTAACAAATTCCAATGTAACGTTGAAGACACTGGTCTAGGAACGACATTTTTAGAGCCACTAAATTAGAACGCATTTTTCAGTGAAGTGTATTCTTCAATAATTTCTTTAAAAATAAGTAATTCTAAGCAAATTTCCTGAGTTATTATCTTTTTCATAACTTATTCTTCATTTTGCTACATATAGATATATAAGTATAGATTTCTCTGCTTTGTATTCTTGTAAACCTTACTGTATTTTGGTATGTCTTTATTCAGTGTGCTAAACTTTTAGAAGACCCTTTCAGACTTTTAATCTAGAAATGTATGATTTTAATTTCTGGAGATATTTACTTAATTGTTTTCTTTTGATGATTTCCCCTGTCTGTATTCTTGCTGATATCTCCCTAGTCTTTTTCTTTTATTGTTATTTGCCTTCCCATGTTAATCACCTTAATTTCTGAGTGTTTTTCCCATCTCTTTATCTTTTAGATCCATTTTCCTCAAGATTTCCTTAGCTTTATCTTAAATCCTTTCATTAAGCAATTAATATAGGTTTGGCTATTATATTTCTTCTAAGTCTCTCTGTCTTTCTAAACATTTTCTCATTATCCAGTTTTTATATGACTTTAAAATTTTGCGTTTTGTCCAGCAATGTTAAAATTCCCAACCAAAATTAAAATAATCACAAGACTATCTGGAATTGACTTGTTAAAGAAGAGGAGAAAAAGTTGTTTTCAAACTGCTTTCTAAAGGGTGTTGCATTCTCCTTCCTATATGGAGAGACTGGAAGTGTATAGGCCAATGAAAAGAAAGACAGTTAAACAGCAAATCTCTGCTTTCTAAGCTCATTGGGAATACTCAATTGGAATATGGACTAGGATTTCAAAAAGATAAATCAAGGTTTTGAACTCCTTTAAATAATCAAATGATCAAATACTTTCTTTTCTTTGAAAACAATGAAGAGAAATAGTGCACCTGTGTCTAAAGGAAACAAAACAAAGACTGCAAAGGAGATAAAACACTGATAACTCAAATGTTTTCTGTTGGTTTTTTTCCTCTTAAATTATACTTTCAATATTTTGATGGTCAACCTGGTTCTTGGACAGATGTCCCACTAACTGGCATAGGTATATGGGGAACTGTATTTTGATTTCACCTTAGTAAGTTGGACATTCATTTGGAGATTTGCAGCAGGGAAGAGCTGGGTATATCTAAGTTGGAAATAATGAATTAAGGGTAGGTCTAGATCAGAAGTAGATTTTTAAGCCATAAGCTTTTAGGAATAAATCTTCTCATATGGAAGCTGTTCTGCTGAAAAAAAAAATAGGTATAATGACAGAAGAGAGAAAAGAACAATAATATGAAAATTGCCTGCAAAGATGTTAGGCATGATAAAACAAATGCAAAGTAGAGATATTGATACAGTTGGTTTACATTTAGCAGGTTGTTGGGGGAAAAGTCCAAAAGTCTAAATTCATAATTGAATCTGAGGAACTGACATACAGCCTTATTCAAAGTCCTAGAGCTTTAATAGGAGAAACTTACATATATGGGCAAAGCAGCTGCTTCCACTGGTGGTCGGCAGGGAAAATCTACCCTCTCCCAGGACAGAATCCTTCTTTTTCCTCACTTGAGGGCATTTTTCTTCATTGCTTTTAGAGAGAGAGAAAGAGAAAGAGAGAGACAGAAATATCAATGTGAGAGAGAAACATCAGTAGGTTGTTTTCTCATGCACACCCTGAAGAGGATCAAACCTGCAGCCCGGGTACATTCCCTGACTGGGATTCAAACCTGTGACCTTTCAGTCTGCACAACAATGCTCCAACCAACCAAGCCACACTGGCCAGGGCAGAATCCCTTTTTATAGGGAGTTAATAGTAAAACCACATGTTGGGTAATCACATAGACCACCAGAAAGAACAATGTGTTCCTAAGTTAACGTCAGGCAGTTTTTGCACACTATACATTTATTTACCTCCTTTCTGGAGGCAAGGTGTTTATGCGTGGGCCTCATTCTGGCTTTCTGTGTAGCCAGCCATGCCTGAAGCAACAGAGAGTTAAACAGTGAGAGAAGGTTAAGCAGAGGGTCCAACATTATTCAGATGCCTTTGCTGTTGGGGCCATATTGCATGTGTGAGTTCCCCTTCACATATTGGTAAGACATATTCATCCTAAGACTTGTATATGAATATGCATACCTAAAAATCAAATATGCAAGCTCTTGTTAAGATTCTTTGGTGAAAACCTAAAGAATCTGCTAGGAAATAGTCCATAACAGGGGTAAACTTCCTTTTAAAGAATGTGATAGTATCAAGAGATGAAATAATTTAGAGTTCAGCATGATTTCTGTCATTCAGATTGCCCTTCTGTGCTCATGCTTAGGACCTAGGCTTAGATACTATGGGAGATAGGCATTTACTTCTTCAGCAAGGGAACACTGATGTGCTTGATTTAACTTAGCCCTAATTTACTACAGCAGAGATGGGAAGCTGGTTCAAGTGTTCCGATGAGAACATTTTCTAAAATTTGACTTAGGACATGGAAAGAGCCTGGACACATATACTTAAGAAAGTAGCAGCACAGATAATCCACTACATGTAGATAAAATGTTGGCACTGAAAGCTTAGGAGGCACAACCAATAGAAAATGTAAAACATGAAGCAAAGAAAAAAGTCTGATGACTAGGGACTCTGCTTCTTATTGTGCTTGCTAGAACCTGCTGCATCCTTGCCCTCCTCCTCCAGGCCTTTATTATGCAATTCATCCTACCTGTGCATGACAAATGAATTCTCTTTTGCTTAGGCATATGGCTTTTTGTCTCTTGCATCTAAATGATTTCTAACTATAATAGGTTTGCAGCAAAATAAAAAATATTTATACATATAAAGAAAGAAAACCTGACTATGTCAATAGTAATAAACACCTCAGCTACCTTGCTTGCAAAAACATTGATACCGATGGCAATTTGTATTCTCCATGGCCCCCCCAAAACATCCATATCCTTGCAATTTACATTAGCAGACAACACCAACGGTGGTGACACTACCTCTTGGGAGGTAACTCTATTGGTTAAAAAGTATCTTCATTAGATAAACCCTGGGAGCAGATTTTCTTGGGAAAAACGCTAGCATTGCAGAGATCAGGAATGCACATTGCACACAGCCTTGGGTGTTGTTTAATATTCACTAGTTCCCTGGGGAGCAGTAGCAGCAGCCCCATTAGCAACAACACCTTTATTAATATTGGTGGTGGACCATCAGTAATTAGGGCTTTGCAATTAGGAAAGAAATTCTTCAAATTTGTTGTGAACATTCTTAGCAGAAGAAAACAAAATACTGAATTTCAACTCTTTATCAAGAGAACTATTTCGGGACTGTTATCATTATCCAATCATCCCCTGGGGTACTGTGGCACAAGAAATATGCCTTACAATGAGGTGGTTAAGCATTGTAAGTGGCTATTTGGAGGTGTATAAACATTATATACCTTGAGATTCAAGATAGCAAAAATAAATTTGAGTGCATTCCATTTAAGAAGATTAAGGCATATTTTTCTTAACTGAATCTTCAGAAGATAAAACATTTTTACATTGTGTATAATTCCTAGTAGGTTAAATAAAATTTATAAAATAATAATTTCCAAAAGAGATATGACAATTTATTTTTTAAAATAATATTAATTGTGCAGCTTCTTCCATCATTTTTGTGACCTTAATAAATAAATATAAAAGAGTAATACATTTTTGTTTGTTTAGTTGTTTTTAACATACAGAGGACAAAAAGGAAGAGCCGAATTTTAAGTAGTTACCAAAGTTTCTCCTTGATCATGGTTACAAGCTAGCTGTTCGATTTATTATAATCAGTTAAAATTTTCTGACCTTTTATCTCTATAGTCCTGACAGTATGGAATCAGCATCTTGTTTGACTGAAAAGTGAATACTTCTTTAAAAATATATTTTGCTTTATAATTTTTATCTTTTATATTCCAAAGTTATGAATAAAGCCTTTAAGCGGAAGTGGCATATTGATTTTTAAATTGCATGTAGTATATATATTGTCATATGAATAAACCAAACTTAATTATATGCCTCATTGTTGTAAACAATTATAATATATTGTTTTATGAATTCCATTTACATGCAATGGAGTACATACTTTTGTTTTAAGTTTGGTAGAATTATGTGTATGCCAATAAAGAATCATCACAGTTACATTAAGCAAAAAAAAAAAAAAAAAAACAAAATGTAAGACAGTGTTCTGCTGTTGTAAAAATACATAAGTATGTATGTAGACGTATATGTGGAGGATATCTGGAAGGGTCACTCAAAATCCATTGACAGTGATAACCGTTGTAGTAGAGAAAACATTTCCTTTATTTTTCCACTTTTATAATAAAAATGTTATATATGTACAGAGATTGAGCCAAAACTGTAGAGCACAGCAATATCACAAGCTAGTACCCGTACAACCAGTGCTCAGGTCAGGAAGAGAACTTGCTAGCACATAAGGCTCTGGTAAGCTTCCCTGCCCATTCTGCACCTCTTTCCTTTACTCCAAAATTAACTACTGACCTGAACTTTACAGTAACCTGTTTCTGGAATTCTATACCCACACATGTATTCCAAACACAGCACTGCAGTATCACCTAATTTTCTTAACTTCCTGTAAATGAATCATGCAGGACACACGGTTCACGTTAGTGAGCAGTGAGAGGGAGCTACCAAGGTTCTCAGCTACTTTGGGCACAGGGGGCCTAGCTCATCTTAGATATTTTGCTATTTTATTTCATAACAGCTCTTTCAATTTTCATTGTACATTTAGACTTTCCTTCTGTGTGGTCTCTGAGTCCTTTCTGCTACTATATTTTTCAATTTCCTATTATTTTTAAATCTATATTAGATAAAATCTTTTATTGGTTATATATGTTAAGAATAGCTTCTATCTTATTAACTATTGGTTCACTAACTTTATGGTAACTTTTAATAAATATTAATGACTAATTATAATTTAATAATTCAGTTATTCTCAACTAGGAATGGTTTTGTCACCTTTGGTTATTGTAACTGGTGGGGTGTGAGTGACACCAAGTGGGTAGAGACCATGGACGCTACTAAGCACACTACAATATTTGGTTAGCCCAAGCATGAAAAAGACTTATCTGGTCCAGAATGTGTATAGTGCACTATTTAGTGCATATATAGATAAATATGTAGATGTGCATCTATCTATATATCTATCTATATATGTACACTATATATAATATACAACATTTATATTATATACTATATGCTATATAATATATAGTATATAGCATACTGCATACACTAGTGTATGTATAGTGTAATGTAAGTATTGCATGTGTAAGTACACTATATACTATACATTGAAGTACACTATAAGTGCATTATATACTATACAAGTACACTATATACTATAGTATATAAGTATAGTATATACTATACATTATACACTATATACTACACATTCAATATACACTATAGTATATATGCTATGCAGTATATATTGTATATATAGTACATATAGTATATATGGTATAGTACATGTAGTACACCTAGTATGGCATATATACTATATATACTATATAGCATAGCATATCTAAATATAGATATATAATATATATCATATATAGTATACAGTGTACTATATATACTATATTGTATAATATGTAGTATAGTATAATATATAATGCACTTATATTATATCCATATAGTATATCAATATAATTGCTATATATATGCTATATAATATAATACAGAATAGTATAATATATATAGTATATCTATGTAAGTATAATATATCTTATGTAAGTATATTATATACTATATAGTATATGGTGTACTTATGTAGATATAAGTATAGAGAGATATATAGCTATACCTATAGCTACTTATATAGTTATAAGTATATATTATATATCTACAGATATATAATATATACTTATATACATATGCATGCATAATATGTGTGTGTGTGTGTGTGTATACTTATACTTCCATAAAGATATTTTCCAGTATAAACAGCTACAAGGTTCGTGATCTGTCTGGTTTGTATGTAGAGCCCACTGGCACTGATTTCTGTGCATTGACTGTGCAGGGGTATAATATCCACTGATTTCACTCTGTGGATATCAAAAAGGGATATAATCATTCATTGGAAATGCCATCATTTCAACTCTGCTCTGAAATATTTATTGTGTAGCAGACATTATCATATGCATAACTCTTTCATTACAAGTTGTATCTAATCTATAAATTATTTTTGGTGTACTGGAGACAGATGACATGAAATAAATTTAAATGTCCCTCAATATTTTTTGACAATGCTAATCCCGAGGTAATTTTCCCTTGTAAAGCATGTTATACTCTGTGATATTTTAAGATACAAAGATCTCTTTTGCCCAAACATCTCGAGTCTGGAGTCACACCTTCAGCTTCCACGCCCTTTTGGCTGGGCACAGCAAGCGCTAACTTTCTTGGTAACCCTGAATTCCTGATATGAAATTTCACTTTCCTTCTAAGTACACTCTAACAAAGGCTAAGCTTCTGTTTTTATCTGCTTGGGTTGCTATGGCAGAATACCATAGTCTGGATGGGTTAAACAACAGGCATTTATTTTTCCCAGTTTTGGAGTCTGGGAGGTCCAGTATCAGGATGCCAGCAGGGTCGGATTCTTGATAGGGGCCTTTTTTCTGGCGTGCAGATGGTTATCTCCTTACTGTTTCCTCACCGGACACAGAGAGAAAGAAACAGAATACTAATCCCATCATGCAGTCACACCCTCTTGACTTCATAGACATCCAACTCCCATTTTTGCCGTGTATAAAGCACTCCCATGTATGGTGCCCACCCACATTTTTGGCCCAAATTCTCAGGGAAAAAATCTTTTGTTTTAATTTTTTCATTCAATTTTTTATTTGTTTATATTTAGATACTTGCTTTTTGTATTATAAAGGAAGTTTAGCATTTAGTTTTGAACATATTATGGTACCAGAAATTTTATGTAGCAAATAATTACAAAACACAAGAACAGATGCAAGGTATTTCAGGTACTACCAATGTATAATGCACGTCCTTATTTTTCCCTCAAAAATTTGGGCAAAAATGTGCTCATTATATATGGTGAAATACGGTACCTCTCAAAGGCCCCACCTCCAAATACTACTAGATTGGAGGTTAGAGATTCAGCAGAAGAATTTGTGGAAACACAAATTCAGAGAAAAAGAACTTCTGTTCTTTATTCAACAAATATATCTCAACAATGAAATGGGCAACTATACTAGGTGGCAAAGTGATTGCTGATAAAGAGTTAAACTAGTTTTACTCTCTCTTCTTTCTTTTGACTCTGTAAAACCTAATTGTCTTTGTTATTCTCCCACAGCTCCATCTACTTCCTTATTTGTTTGTTTCTTTTTGTGTTTAATTGAGCTTTCCTAATTATTTTCAGTGGGAGGGTTAATTTAATACAAGCTACTCTATCAAAATGAAAAGTGAAAATCTTATTATGGTGTGAATTTGCCTTCCCTTCGTTAATAATAAAGTTGAACTCTTTTCATGTACTCCTTGGCCACATATAGTCTTCCTTTTATAAAATTGTACGTGCAACTCTCTTGCCTATTTTTTATTTTAATAATTTTTCTTATTGATTTGTAGGATTTTCTCTCTCAGCCTTTTGTTTTTCTTAAAGATTTTATGCATTTATTTTTAGAGAGAGGGGAAAGGAAGGAGGGAGGGAAACATCAATGTGTGGTTGCCTCTTGCATGCCCCCTACCTGGGACCCGGCCTGCAACCCAGTCATGTGTCCTGACTGGGAATCGAACCAATGACCCTTTGCGTCAGAGGCCACTGCTCAATCCACCGTGCCACACCAGCCAGAACTTTTTTTGTTTTTGATTTCCCTTTTAGCATTCTAATTTGTGGCTTATTTTTTAATCCATGTTGGTATCTTTTGATAAACAGAGATCTTCAACTTCAATGGAGTCATTTGCAGTTATTACAGGACTTTTTTAATATTAAAAATATTTTACTACCCAAATAGCAATGTTATTTTCCTATATTTTCATTCTATTTTGTCTTTTATATACACATTGAAATAAGAAAGGTAAAACTATAAAACAAAGTATATATTTATATATAATTCATTGTTATTCACATGTATGTTTACTTGTTTGAACACATTTATTTGGAAAATAGAATTCTTTTCCTACTGCTCTGTGGTATTTTCTTTATTATAAACCATACTTTCATATATGTGTGAATCTGTTTTAGTCACAATCATTTAATTTCTTTGGTATGTCCTTTATTCAATATCATGCATTATTTCGTTTTGTAGATTTGTAAATCATATTAGTTGGTAAGTCATTCAATGCTGTTCCTTTTATAGAGTATGTAGGTTATTTTATTTTTCAAATATATTTTAGAATTCATTCATCTAATTATGAAAAATATATCGAATGAGATTTTGACTGTTAATATGATAACTGACATATTTAGAATATTGAATTTTCCAGAATGTGAGCATCACATACATCTTAATTTATTTATGATATATTTAATAAATGTCAATAATATCTCATAGTTTTTTTTTTCAGAAGTCTTATGCATATCATTTATGTTTATTTGTAGACCTTGACATTTTGTGATGCTATGGTAGTGGTAACTTTTAAAAAAATCACTTTCTAGCCCTGGCTGGTGTAGCTCAGTGGATTGAGTGTGGGTTGTGAACCAAAGGGTTGCTGGTTCAATTCCCAGTCAGGGCAGATGCCTGGGTTGCAGGCCAGGTCCCCAGTGGAGGCCATGTGAGAGGCAACCGCACACTAATGTTCCTCTTCCACTCGTTCTCTCTCTTTTCCCTGCTCTCTAAAAATAAATAAATAAAATATTTTTTAAAATTACTTTATACATGTTTATTTGTGCTATTCCTAAATGTCATTACAAAATATTAACTCCACTTACTGAAGTGTTATTTACATACAGTACATTTCTCCTTTTAAAGTTTTACATATGTACACATATAAAACGACCACCGCAGTGAAGATGAGAATATGTCCAGCACAGCTAAAAAAGATTCTTTTCTGCCAATTGTCGCAATTCCCTTCCCCTCTCCCCAGTCTGTGACAACTGCTGTTTTATTTCTCTATAATTTTATTTTTCCAAGAATATCACAAAAAAAGAACTAAAGAGTAGGTGACTTTTTAAAGTCTGGTTTCTTTTACTTAGTAAATTAACTTTGGATCTCATCCATGTGATGTTTACTGACTGACACTTGTGTTAGCTGTGTGTGCCTTTCTTATTGTTGAGCAGCACTCGCTGTGTGTGTACAACACAGTGTTCATCCATTCATAAGGGATGGACATTTGTTTTGCTTTCATGCTATAAGAAGTTCTTAAACCTAGAATTGAAACAACAGTCGTGTGAAAATGTATTTAGTTACAGAGAGAT